>ML433815.1:8543-66127 GCA_005239525.1 Nicotiana knightiana | reverse complement strand
CCCCCCCTTTTTTTTTTTTTTTTTTTTTTTTGGCAAACATCTTTTGTCAACTAATTCTAATTTTTGTGAAGTTTGTGAATTTTAATTTAAGAAGAAGAAGAAAAAAGTATTATTTTTTTGGCTATTGCAAATAGATATGTCACATGAAGGTGTAAGACACAAAGCGGAATAGATTATAATTTTTGTTAAAAGACAATAATAACACTATAGACGTAGGCTTATTTTGTTCTCCAATAAGATAGTTGACAATAATTGTCTTTGAGAGAAAACTCATATAATCAATAATAGAAATTAAATTACCTCAAAAAGACATCATGTTCTCTGCGTGTGGCAACATTTGAAAAGCCTACTATTAAAAAATACAATAACATTGTTTATCTCGAAATACGAGTAACAATTAAATTTGTAATATGGTTATAAATATATGTGATCTAATTCAATGCCAATTGATAAATAGCTGAATAAATAAAGGAATCAAACGATTTAAATGGATCAAACCCATGTAATTGCAAGTTATCGACCACGATCTGGATTAGACTCGAGACCAAGTGCCAAGAACAGTAAAGGCAACGAAAGTAATATGAACAATAAGAACTATAAAGAGTTAAGAGCGAATAAAAGAGCTGAGTGCTCTGTATTTCTCAATAATGACATAAGTGGTAAGTGCGAATGATGATAATGTATTTTTTTACAAATGATTAGAGTTCCTCTTTATATATTAGAGGAATCCTAAATAAGGTATGACTCTAATTTCGGAAGTAAAATACACGATTGATATCATTAACCGTTAATGGTTCTACCGGTTCCAAGATTCTCATAGGAATTGGTGGTCGATTGCGGATATCTCGTGATTCTGTTACTACGACATTGATCCAGCCTGATCTCAATCGCTCGGTCTTCTCGTTCCTCGACCCTGAACTTGCTTTGATATAGGTTCACAATCGAGGCATACCCTCGAGTCCAAAAAATCAGGTATCCTCGATTTTTACCGTATACAGATAGTCCGTGCGTTTCTTGGAATGAAATGATAAGAAACGATTTAAGCCTCGATTTCTCGATACCTTAGTCATGACATCATCTTCGTGACATAAGCGGTGGATGTGATCAGAATGTCTTGTCGGTTCTTCGGTTCCCAAGAACCATCAATGTTTGTCAGTCGCCGGTCGTCCACTAGTGATATCGAACTGTTGTTTGAAATCTATAAATACTCTCCTATTGATTTCAAACTTTACTTTGCTTTAAACTTCACATTTGCTTTGATTAAATCTTTCAACCATCAAGCTTTCCTTGCCTTCTTCATATTTCCGCCAATCTTACCCCTACTTTCTGCCTTTCTCACTTATATCCATGGCTAAGACCTTCAAAACAATGGCGCAAGAGGAAAGAGCCTCCTCTTCGACGCCGGCTGGCGATAAGACGCTGGTGGAGCCGCGCGTAGAGGAGTGTGTTCCTGGGCCGTGTGAACTGACTTCTGAGTTCAAGGTGGACAAACCCCCTTCAGTTCCCGACCGGTGCGAGCCCATGTCCCGTTATATTTTCTCGATATCTGAGGGCGATCTCGAGCAAGTGAAAAAGGACTGCAGTTGGGGTAACAAAGAAGTGGTGGTTCCTTCGTTTGAGGAGGATATAACCGCTTATGTGAAAGGGTTTCTGAGTGCTTACACTTACCCTTTCACATTGGGGCCCGTGGACCCTGTCATACTCGACTTTTTCCGCCAATATCGTGTAACACTGGGGTAAGTCCACCCTTTGTTTTGGCACATCGTGATCATGCTCAGATTCTTCTCGAGCAAAGTCTAAGGGATGCCTTTCACCCTCGACCATCTAATCAGGTTGTACAGTCCTCAGCTCTACTGAGGTGGTTTAATAAATCTCTAGCACCGGGCTACAAAAACATTGTTCTCAAGCATAGATGCATACAAGGATCGGGGATGGATGGGACGGTTCGTCCGAATCAGGACCTCCGATTTTATTCCTGCCGAGAAGATGCTATTCCCCGAGGAATTAAATATGAAACGTAAGTTCGATTTTTGTCGCTGGTGTTCGATTTCTTGTTTGATTGATTTATTTCCCTGATCTAAGTTCTATTACGTAGCACAGCTTCTGCTTGGTTCCCCGGTGCCATCTCGGATCTCAAAGGCTGGGTTCGCCAACTAGCCTGAACCTCTTCATACTCCGAGCGCTGCTGGCAAGATTTGGCCAAGGATCGATGGGAAGCTAATAACCATGGTGAGTTCCTCTATCCATATGTCGATGTCTTTCTGTAAGAATACCGGTCTTTAACTCAGTCTTTTCATGCAGGCCTCGGAGAGAATGTAGCCATGAGGCCACCCCTGTATGGTGAAGAGGGGGTTCCACAACCACCCAAAGAGAAGAAATGGTGAAGGGTATCTTCCTCTGTACCCCGAAGCCCAGGAAGAGCAAGGCCCGAAATCGAGGGTTGACACTGTCACTTTGCCTGCCGATGAGGCCCAAAGACTTCGGAAGGATGACGCAGCAGCACAAGATGACGATGACTGCATTTCGATAGTTCCTGAGGGGGGAAGCACTGTAGCTTCCGAGGTTGCCGAGCCGGCGGTGGATGAGTCGGCTCAGTCTCAAATTAGGGGGATCTCGAAGGGAGATCCAAGCAGAGTCCCCGAGCCATCGAGCGGTAAGAATGCTCCTCGCTGCGCCGAAAGATTGACAGGTGTTCCCGAAGGGTCTAGCTCCGAAGCCCTTAGAAGAGAGGAGAGTGCCCCGAGCGACTCGCTCGGGGAAATAAATATAGATGATTCTCCGCCCGATCCTTCATTTTTCGAGGGGAAATTTCGAGATGCTCGGGCTGTGAGAACTCCTGATGCGGAGCTAGCCCATGAAGGGGACGACATATTTTGAGAGTGCTTTGACGGTGTCGAGGATGATCCCGAGCCAGACGCGTCGCTTTTTTTCAATGAAGCTCAGCGTCTCTTAAAAAGGGTAAGTATTTTCCTTTTCACTCATGTTCGCATCTAGTTCGTATCTTTTCAAGACTAACTCATTTCTTCATGTGCAGGATTTGGTGCTCCATCGAGAGGCATCTTTCAAATCTCGGGCGGAGCTGACCCGATGTGAGGCCGAGCTCAAAAAGCTCGTAAATGAGATAGACGATCTGAAACTCTTTTATGTTCGAAAGGAGGAGGAGATTGTGACCATCCGAGCTGAACTTACAAGAGATCGTCAAGATCATACCGAGCTCATCGAGAAGGTAACATAATTTCTTGAAACTTTGTAAAATATTAATTCAAATTGGTGATGAACTCTTCGGTTTCGCAGTTTCAGTAGAAGCGCGAGCTGGTGCTGCAACTTCGAGAAGAGGCCAAGATGAAGGAGGCTGAAACTCTAGGGCGGAGACAGTACATGGAACGTCTTGCATCGGAGAAAGATGCACTTCGAGCCCAGTTAACTTCAGATGAGCGCTAGCTCCAGAGTGCAAAGGAGGAAAGTCTAGCTCGAGCCCGTAGGATCGAGGAGGTTGAAGTCATCCTTGCTAAATCTAAAGGTGAGTCGGAGGCACTTGTAGCCTCTTATCGAGCTGATGTCGAGGCCGCCAATCTTCGGGCACATGAGATCTCTGCTTCTGCTGAGATTAGATTATCATGTGCTCTCTCTCATGTCAGGCAGCGATCTCGGAGAGAAGCTTTCGAAGAGGTTCACGCTCGCGGTTTCGACCTCTCTGCTGATATCGAGAAGGCGAGAGATTTGGAGGATGAGGCCTTAGCCTTGCTCTCCGATGATTAAGGCTCTGTTAGCAGAATCGAGAGTGAGAAAGATGAGGCCTCTGAAGAAGTCGCCCCCAGAGAAGCCGCTCGGGAGTGAGCCGGTCTCGAGGGGGGCTAGCCCTATTAGATTGTAACTTATTTTTATTTTTTCTTTTGTAAGGTCCTGACTGGCCCCCTGTATGTATATATTATGAAATTTTTTCTTTGATGCCTAAGTTTTTCTTCATGCCTTTGTATGTTTAATTGCCTTCGTTGAAACGTTCTCATTATTTTAGTTCAACTCGCGATCGAAATAAACCCTTAGGTTTTTCGTTTTTCCGAGGGAAAGTCCTCGAGTTACGAAGGCAAGTCCCCGAGTCCGAAACTCATTTGAGAACTCGTCTCGGGGATGGCTCGTTTTGAATTGGAAGATGAGTAATCTCAAATAACCAAGCTTGAATAGTTTTATAGGATAGGGTAGACCCTTATGTTTTTATCAATGATTGTTAAGTTTTTGAGCTCACTGCTATACCTTTTATGTGAATCTTCGATCTGTAGTTAATTGTTTGTTTATGTTCGTAATAATCGAACCCTTAGGTTCGAATTGAGTGAGAGCGAGGTCTCGAATTCTAATTGTATCGACCTTTAGGCTTATTAGATCGTCCCTTAGGCTCTTTTATATTGGCCCTTAGGCTCTTTAATTTAGGCCAATTTGGCCTCCAAAAACGGCTATAATTTTTCCTTCTTTTCGGCCAAAAGTCTTTGTGAAATTATTTTTATGCCTTAGCATGCATTTTTTGTACCCGTTGGATTTTTCGAGGGTTCAGCGATCGGAACCCAATTCTTTTTTAACTCGTTTGTGTTAAGATAATTTAATACCTCTTAAGGCTTTTTCGCAGGCTGATATTATCGAAGCCTTTAAATTTTTTGAGGGCTGATTTTATCGAAGCCCTTTTTTGTTTGCTTTGCCAAGGGTAGCTTTATTTAACCGATTTTTCAAAGTATTTGAAGGCCTTTAATTTATGGCGGAAGTCGGACGTCTCCGAGCTGCATTATTTTGGCCGTAGCCCTTTTATATGACCGTAGTCTTTAATATGGCCGTAGCCTTCGGGTACGTCTCTTGACTTGTTTCCCGATAACATTTTGAATTTGTTCGAATTGTTAGTCCCCGAGTGTGATGGCCTTGGCCTGTATATCGGGGGGTTCCTCTTTGAGGTCTTATGATTTCGAACTTAGATAGCTCGAGTAGGTATTCCCCGAGTGTGATGGCCTTGGCCTGTATATCGGGGGGGTTCCTCTTTGAGGTCTTATGATTTCGAACTTAGATAGCTCGAGTAGGTAGTCCCAGAGTGTTCAAGGTATGCTTGCACTTGGCCCTTGGGCCATTTTTCTCAAGTCTTAGTTTTGCACAATAGATCATAATTACATGACTCATATAATATAAATTCTACTTCAAACACGAGATGTTTGAGAAAAAAGAGAGTGCTTCTTTGTATTATTCGTACATGCGTACATGTTTTGTTTTTGGGACTCGGCTAATCTGTATGGACACGGTTTATTCGACCATTTGGCCCAGTACAAAATTCTTCCTATCGAGACCCATTTACATAACATCCGAGGGTGATGCCCCCCAGTATTCGAGGTTGATTTCAAAACCTTGGATACTGTTGAATTATCCCCAAGTAGCACATAGTTGCTGCCTTGTTAAGAACCTTGCCGGAAAAACCCATTTGAGATAAAAACCGGTCTAAGGAAAAAAGAGTGAAACGCGTACTTTAAAACCTGAGGTCTCAATTTCTTGAACCGGATACCTACAATAGGTTAGTTTCGAATATTAATAAAAAGGGAGAAATCCATACCTTAGCAATAATATGTCTTGAGGAGTGATATGTTCCAATTATTCGATAATGGCTCGCCGTTCATTATCCCAAGCTTGTATGATCCTTTCCCGGCTATGTCGGGGATTCGATATGGTCCTTCCTAGTTAGGACCGAGTTTCCCTTCATTAGGGTCTCGAGTATTGATGGTGATTTTCCTTAGGACCAAGTCCCCGACTTTGAGGTGTCGAATATTGGTTCTTCTATTGTAATACCTCCCGATCCGTTGCTTTTCTGCGGCCATTCGAACGAGTGCCGCTTCTCGTCTTTCATCTAACAATTTAAGGGTGGTATTTGTTGCCTCGTGGTTTGATTCTTCCATTGCATGTCGAAACCTGGCGCTAGGCTCTCCGACTTCGACATATATTAAGGCTTCGGAGCCATAGACTAAAAAAAATGGAATTGGTCCGATATTGGACTTCGATGTCGTCCGATATGCCCATAGAACCTCGGGAAATTTTTCTCTCCATTTCCCTTTGGCTTCGTTTAGCCTTTTCTTCAAGTTTTGGATGATATTTTTATTTGTTGATTCGGTCTGTCCATTTCCAGTAGGGTGATATGGCGTCGATAGTATCCTCTTTATTTTGTGATCTTCGAGAAATTTCGTTACTTAAATGCCGATGAATTGTTTGCCGTTATCACACACTATCTCAAAAGGTATCCCGAATCGACATGCAATGTGATCCCATATGAAGTTGATCACTTCTTTCTCTCTGAATTTTTTGAAGGCTTGTGCTTCAACCCATTTAGAGAAATAGCCAGTCATGAATAATATGAATGTATCTTTACCTGGGGCCGATGGTAGAGGACCGACGATGTCCATTCCCCATTTCATGAAAGGCCATGGGGATAGGACCGAGTGAAGTTGTTCACCGAGCTAGTGAATCATTGGTGCAAACCTTTGACAATTGTCGCATCTCTGAACGAACTCCTTAGAGTCTTTCTCCATGCTATCCCAATAGTATCCTTCCCTGATGACCTTTCGAACTAGTGACTCGGCGCCAGAATGGTTTCCACAAGTGCCTTCATGGATTTCTCGTAGAACATAGTCAGAATCTCCCGGCCCCAAGCATACTGCCAATGGACCATCGAACATCCTTCTGTATAACGTTCCATCTTCGTCTAATGTGAATCGAGATGCTTTAGTTCGCAACGTCCTTGATTCTTTAGGATTCGATGGTAGCTTCCCGTTTTTCAAGTATTCGATATTCTTGTTTTTCCAATCCCAGGTCAAGCTTGTGGAATTAATTTCAGCGTAACCTTCCTCGATTACAAATCTCAAGAGTTGGACGATAGTCACCGAGCTAATTTCATCTTTGTCGACCGTTGATCCCAAGTTGGCAAGCGCATCGGCCTCAGTATTCTGTTCTCGAGGTACAAGCTGCAGAGTCCACTCTTTGAAACAGTGCAAAGTGACCTGCAATTTGTCTAAGTACCTTTGCATCCTATCTTCTCGAACTTCGAAGGTTCCGTTTACCTGGTTAACTACCAGTAGGTAATTACATTTAGCCTCGATGACTTCCGCTCCCAAGCTTTTGGCTAGTTCGAGACCTGCAATCATAGCCTCATACTTGGCCTCGTTGTTAATTAGTTTGGCAGTTTTAATCGATTGCCTAATAACGTTGCCCGTAGGCGATTTTAAAATGATACCAATCCCGGACCCTTTCACATTTGAGGCTTCGTCCGTGAAGAGGGTCCATACCCCCGATGATGTACCCGATTTCAACAGAAGTTCCTTTTCCACTTCGGGTATGAGCGGTGGCGAAAAGTCTTCCACTCATTCTGCTAATATTTGAGACTTGATGGCCGTTCAGGGTTGATACTCAATATCGTACCCGCCAAGTTTGATGACCCATTTGGCCAATCGGCCCGATAACTCGGGCTTGTGCAATATATTTCGAAGGTGGATATGTGGTAATAACACATATAGGATGACACTGAAAATACAACTTTAGTTTCTAGATGCGCTTATTAATGCAAGTGCCAATTTTTCTATGTGTGGATACCAAGTTTCAACATCTCCTAACGTTCGACTCACGTAGTAAACTGGAAACTGCGTACCTTGTTCTTCTCGAACTAATACTCTACTTACCGCTATCTAGGACACCGCCAAGTATAGGTATAACTTCTCATTTGTCTTTGGGGTGTGGATCAAAGGTGGGCTCGATAGGTACCGTTTCAATTCCTCCAATGCTTGCTGACATTCCGGAGTCTATGTAAAATCATTTTTATTTTTAAGTAAGGAAAAGAACCTGTGGCTCTGATCTAACGACCTCGATATAAAGTGGCTTACGGCAGCTATCCGTCCGGTTAGCCTCTGAACGACTTTTACACTGTCTACGACGGTAATGTCCTCGATGGTCTTGACCTTATCGGTATTGATCTCGATACCCCAATTTGACACCATGAAGCCGAGGAATTTACCCCAGCCGACCCGAAGGCATACTTTTCGGGGTTAAGCTTCATGTTGTATTTCCTCAAGATTTCAAATGTCTCCTGCAAATGAGTCAAATGGTCCTCTGCGGTCAGGGACTTAACTAACATATCGTCAATGTAAGCTTCCATTGATTTTCCTATCTGTTCTTCGAACATCTTGTTAACTAGGCATTGATATGTATCCCCCACGCTTTTTAGCCCGAAGGGCATTACATTATAGCAGTAAGTTTCATACTTAGTGATAAAAGAAGTTTTTTCCTGGTCTTCTGGGTCCATCTGGATTTGGTTGTACCCAGAATAGGCGTCGAGAAAAGTAATTATCTCGTGGCCAGCCGTAGCATCGATCATTCGATCAATGTTAGGCAAAGAAAAAGAATCTTTCGGACATGCTTTATTCATGTCCTTATAATCTACACACGTTCTAAGTTTGTTCCCCTTTTTGGGGACTACGACCACATTGCCTAACCACTCGGGATATTTGACTTCCCGAATGGATCTTATTTTAAGAAGTTTGGTTACTTCTTCCTTTATCAAGGCGTGCTTCCTCGGACTGAGGCCTTCTCTTTTGCTTTATCGGTCTGAACTTGGGATCTAAGCTCAACTGATGAGTTGTAATATCGGGTGGGATTCCTGTCATGTCTAAATGGGACCATGAAAATCAATCCATGTTATCAATAAGAAATTGAATGAGTTTTTTCTGAGTTCAGTGTTTACCCCGTTCCAAGGTATACCTTGTGTTCGGGTAGATACTCGATGAGTATCACCTATTCCAGCTCTTCGACCATCGATTTGGTTGCATCCGATTCTTCGGGAACGACAAAAGTTCGAGGAGTGAGAAAATCCTCTTCATCATCTTCGATGACCTGCTTATCCGATTCGCTCGAGCTGGGGACGGTGATTGCTATTTGGCCTCTTGCCTTTGATGCTCGACTTTTTTGAGGTCGAAGGTGCTGGTATTGGCGTTACCTCGTCGACTGCAAACATCTCCTTTGCAACGTGTTGTTCCCCATAAACTGTTTTCACACCATCCACTGTTGGGAACTTCATCATTTGGTGAAGGGTCGACGGTACTACCCTCATGTTGTGGATCCATGGGCTTCCAAGCAGTGCATTGTACCTCATGTCGCCTTCAATGACATAAAATTTTATGTCTTGGATGGTCCCGACCACGTTTACTAGTAGGATTATTTCTCCCTTTGTTGTTTCACTAGCCATGTTGAAGTTGTTTAGGACTCGAGATGCAAGTACAATCTGATCTAGCAGGCTGAGCTGCTCTACGACCCTCGACCTGATTATGTTCGCCGAACTACCTAGATCTATGAGAACACGTTTAAATTGAATTTTATTTAGCAAAATAGAAATTACCAGGGCGTCGTTATGCGGCTGAGAGAGGCCTTCCGTTTCTTCATCGTTGAATGTTAGGGTGCCTTCGGGCATATAGTCTCGGGTTCGTTTTTCTCTTGCAATCGATACTTTGGTGCATTTGAAGACAGGTCCTTGTGGGATGTCGACCCCGCCGATGATCATGTGGATAACATGCTGAGGTTCTTCTTGCTCGTTTTTTCTGTTGGCATCTCTTTCTCTGAAGTGATTTTTGGCTCTATCACTTAGGAATTCTCGAAGGTGACCTTCATTGAACAATCAAGCGACTTCCTCTCTCAACTGTCTTCAGTCTTCGGTCCTATGGACATGTGTGCCATGGTATTTACACATTAGGTTTGGATTCCTTTGAGAAGGATCGATTTGTATAGGTATGGGCCACCTAGTGTCTTTAATCCTTCCGATGGATGAAACAATACCCGAGGCATCGACACTGAAATTGTACTCCGATAATCGGGGTGCTTCCGTGGGATATGCATATTTGTCGAATACAGTTTTTCTCATAAGTCCACGAGAATTCTGTCCTCGGCCATCCCTCCGATTGTTGCAGGTAGAATTACGTCCTTGATGGTTGTTCCCTCTATCTGAAGCATATGGCTGATACCGATCTTTATTCAATCTATCAACATCTCTTTGGTTCTTACCTGTCGACCGGTTAGGATGAACTGAGCCCGAGGGGGCTCCCAGTTGGTCGTCCTTGACCCTAATCTTCGACTGATATCGATTGTGAACATCTTCCCAAGTCATAGCCGGGTACTCTATTAAGTTTTTCTTCAACTGTACTGATGCGATCGAACTCCGCTCATTTAATCCCTGGGCGAAAGCCTGAACAGCCCAATCATCGGTACCCGGTGGCAAGTCCATACGTTCCGTTGGGAATCGAGATACGAACTCTCTTAGAATCTCGTTATCCCTCTGCTTCACCTTGAAAAGGTCTGATTTTCTCGTTGCGGCCTTTATAGCTCCAGCGTGCACCTTTACAAATGAATCCGCCAACATGGCGAACGAATCGATAGAGTTTGGTGGCAAGTTGTGATACCAAATCATAGATCCCTTAGACAGGGTCTCCCCGAATTTCTTTAGCAATACTGACTCGATTTCATCATCTTCCAAATCATTTCCTTTGATAGCACATGTATAAGAGGTAACATGTTCATTGGGGTCCGTGGTCCCGTTGTATTTTGGTATATCAGGCATCCTGAACTTCTTTGGTATGGTCTTCGGAACCTCACTAGGAGGGAATGGTTTTTGCATAAACTTTTTGGAGTCCATTCCCTTTAGGATCGGTGGTGCCCCCGGAATCTGATCAACTCGAGCGTTATAGGTTTCCACCTTCTTGTTGTTGGCCTTGATTTTATTTTCTCCCGATTCTATCATCTTAGTAAACTTCTCGAGCATTGTCATTATAGCATGGTCAGTTGTCGAAGTATTATCGCCTGATCTTTCAGGCACTGGCTCGGTACAACGAGTAGCCTCTTGTTCGACCCTATTCACAGCCACGTGTTAATTTTGCAACTGGGCAATGGCGTTCTGTTGGGCTTGCAACATTTCAAATATAACTTGGAGACTAACACCTTAGTCTCCTCTGCCCTGAGTACCTCGACGTCAGTTCAACCCTCTCTGTGTACGCTTCCATCGAGGTCCCCTCCTAAATCCGCATTCAGAGCAATATGTAAACCGACATCGACCGGGTTGGTAGGCGGTGCTCCTCCGAGTTCAGCCTGTGGAACCTCGATTCCCGGAGCGATAACATTCTTATTCTCCCTGTGGAGTCTGAGGCCGTTATCACTATGTGTAGCCGTGTTTTGCGAGTTTGACATGATTTATCCTGAAAAAAAAATTCTTGACAAGAAACAAGCATAAAATAGTGTGTTATACCAGAATTAACAGTGAACAATCACTATTATCCTTAGCCCCACGGTGGGCGCCAAATTGTTTACCTCGAAATACGAGTAACATTTAAACTTGTAATGTGGTTATAAGGATATGTGATATAATTCAATACCAATTGATAAATAGTTGAATAAATAAAGGAATCAAATGATTTAAATGGATCAAACCCGTGTAATTGCAAGTTATCGACCCCGATCTGGATTAGACTCGAGACCAAGTGCCAAGAACAGTAAAGGCAACAATAGTAATATGAACAATAAGAACTATAAAGAGTTAAGAGCGAATAAAAGAGCAGAGTGCTATGTATTTCTCAGTAATGGCGTAAGTGGTAAGTGCGTATGATGATAACAATGATAATGTGTTTTTTACAAATGAATAGGGTTCCTATTTATATAGTAGAGGAATCCTAAATAAGGTATGACTCTAATTTCGGAAGTAAAATACACGATTGATATCATTAACCGCTAATGGTTCTATCGGTTCCGAGATTCTCGTCGGGATTAGTGGTTGATTGCAGATTTCTCGTGATTCTGTTACTACGACGTTGATCCAGCCTGATCTCGATCCCTCGGTCTTCTCGTTCCTCGACCCCTAACTTGATTTGATACATGTTCACTATCGATGCATACCCTCGAACCCATAAAATCGGGTATCCTCAATTTTTACCGTATACAAACATCATAACAAGATGGATAAATAATACAATTAAATCAAGAAGCATGCTAGATCTCATATTTTATTCTTGATTGAAATAGATGCTTGGAGTAATTTTTTAGAAAGAACTCATGTATTGAAAAAAATTAAATTACATGTTGAAAAGCCGATATTCCAACAATAGCTAAGGCAGTTCAAACTAAACGTGATCCTTCATTATAGAAAAAAAAAGTGGTGCAACATGTTCTTGTCCATCTTAGATTGGTATGGTCGTATCTATGAAATTTAACCCTAAATATAAGATAACTCTTGGAATGCCGTGAAACTTTAGTCGTAAGTATAACCTTATAGGACAAGTATATTAAATTTAAAGTCCTAAACATTATGTCTTTTTACATAGGTCAAGTAAGGAAGCTTTTAATAACTAATTGATCAAAAAGCCCTAAATATTAGATATTGTTTACCTCGAAACACGAGTAACAATTAAACTTGTAATGTGGTTATAAAGATACGCGATCTGATTCAATGCCAATTGATAAATAGCTAAATAAATAAAGGAATTAAGTGAATTAAACGATTGAAATGGACCACATCAGTGTCGTTTACAAGTTATCGACATCGGTTTAGAATAGACTCGAGATCAAACAGTAAGAACAACAAGAACAATAAGGATAATAAGAACAATAGAGAATTGCAAGCAAGTAAAAGAGCAGAGTATTTGTATTTCTCAGTAATCGTGTGTATGATTCGTTTCATTTTCCCTCACAAATGAACAAGGTTCCTCTTTATATAGTAGAGGAATCCTAAACAAGGTATGACTCTAATTTTGGAAACTAAATACATGATTGATACCAATAACCGTAAAGGGTTCTATCAATCCCGAGATTCCCGCCGAGATTTGTGGTCGATTGCGGATATCTCGCTATTCCATTACTCGATGTCATTCTTACCCGACCTTGATCCTTCGGTATTTGTGTTCTTCGAGCTCGAGCTTGCTTCGATATGGACTTAATCTCGAGGCAGACCCTCGAGTCCATAAAATCGGACGTGGTCGATTTTAACCGTATACAGATATATAATTAAATTACAAATTTGGCTAATGTGAAATTTACTTTTAAAGGGTGAAGAAGGCGAACGATATTTCGCTAAGGGCCTTCGTGTTTTTAATATAGTATAGATATATTGATATAAATATAGATAGATAGATACGTAGATATTTGAATATCATTTAATTTTTAGGGTATAATTATCAAGAAATCTGTTGAAGGACCACTAGTTTAGAAGTATAACTTGAAACACAAAAATAGCCAAAATCCTTCAAGGTGTCTTTAATTTCTCAAACTTTTGAAATGCTAATCTGGAAAACTTATTGGAAAAAAATTTGGGGAACTTCGAAATAGACTATTATCAACTATAAGATCATATCACTAGAATAACAGAAACAGTTCCATTCGACAAATTAATTATAGATCGAAAAGATCATATTCCCCTTTCAAGAAACATCCCAAAAAAAATACTTTCCAGCTTCAGTTTCAAAATTATATACGAATATTAGATATGAAGGAACCAAAAGCTATATGCTGGTCCTTATTATTTATTACTTGATCACCACAAACTGAAATAATCTTGACTAACTCATTTTTTAATCATTCTCAGTACATAAACTGCATAGTTAAAAGCTTTTTAACTTAATTGTTTGTCATCTCGAAGACCTTACCTCAATATTGCTAATATGTTGATCGTACAAGTTCTTCTTAGGAAATGTTAGAATTAGAGTGATAATGGTTTTCATACTTAAAAATCCAAAAACATTATACTAAAAATTCTAATGCTGAGAGGAAGAGAGTTGAGCTAAGGACGTGATATTTAAAAACTAAATGAAGATAATTTTTGTGAGTGAATTTAATTTCCCGAATAAACTTTAACAGCATTACCGTTTTATAAAAAATAAAGAACCTCAACTAGCTATTCACTATTATCACAAAATCTCTTTATTTTACTCTCAAATCAGCAAATTTAAAACTTTAAACAATGAGCATCGAATTTTGAAAGTCAAACTGCTCGGTAGACAATATTACAATTTCAGCCTATTACATTACGCTCTTAATGTTAATGCTGTTGTTAATTATTCAAAAAGTTAACACTATTAATCCAATACGCACATGAAAAAAATCAAGCATTGAAAATCGTTCACGCACGCATAAAGTGATGAAAACTCAATAGAAAAAAGGTGAGGAGAGATGAATTCTAAACTCGAAATGTTAGAAGTAAAAATATTAACGAATGCCTATAATTGCTTCCACAAAAGATGTTGGTGTTGGCAACATTCTTAGCTCCTCAGATTTATTCATCATCACTGGCAATATAAACAATGATACGTCAAATTAACATACCGTGCTCAAGTGCAAGTTTATAGTACATAATACAACATGAGAGAGGCTATAACTTGTAGACAAAGCAATATTAATGCATGCAACAAAAGGAAATTAATAAGCCATCATACTCCTTGATCCAAACCTGCTTTACAAATTGCAACAAGAGTCTGACACCGCTTCCTGCCTATATATATATGTCACTGAATGATAATTACCTGAATTTAAAATTGTGCAAGTACTGCACAAGTCTAGATAACATATATATGAGATTAACACATCATAATCACATAACAATGTCAATAAATAAAAACAAAAAACGATTAACGAACCATATATACACATATAAAAAATGATGTGATTATACTTATTAATTAGAAGAATATCACTATTAACTCTTATTCTGATTGATCTTTAGACTATAAGAGAAAACCAAAGAAAATGAAAGATTAAAGATAGGGAGAAGATCGAGGGTAAAAACATCCGCACCGGATATTTACATCTGGTGTGAATAAGTTTTTACCGGAACGAATAAGGGAGAAAGATGGAGATAAGAATATAACGTGGTATGCTTGGCTCCTCGCACGCCACCCACTGATCAGCCAATCAAAGAACCCGCGGATTGGTGAAAGCGTGTGGCATACAGGGAGCCAGGCACATCCAAGGTTTGCACCTTTTTCATTCATTCGTCCGCCATATCTTTGTTACAGCATTCTAGCTATCCTTCATCAATACTTTTTCCACAGATCTGGCTAAATACCCAAGATTTCTTCTTTTCTCCTCGTCACTCTTTGGAGACTTATAGCTATATAGGGAGAGGAAATACTTAGATACTAGGAAAAGAGTTGGAAATGAGAATATATAAAGGTCAAGGTTGGGCTGGTTTATTACCATGTATATAAATGCAGCGTTACGTACTCTACTTTCCTTACAAGACATAAACGTTCAAAATTTTGAAATCACGAAAGAAAAGGAAATTCCATAATCTAATTACCTAAAATAACTACTACGACCATCATTATAGGATGTTCTGAAATGGTTAGGATTTCTTCTATCTTTAATAAAAAATTACGATTGAACCTTTAAAATGAAGAATTTTATGGTAAAAATCGTTTTTCCACCTAAGTGGCACTACTCCACATACAATCGAATTTTGAATTAACGAATTTTAAACTAAATACCGTATACTTAAAGGGAAAAAAAAAACTATCATTAAATCCCCACCACTACTGCGGACCCCTCAACCAATCTTTTTCTATCAAGTCCTAAATCACTGTTTAACTTTTCGTAAACCAACAAGAACAGCTTCCACCAAAGTTTTGATTAGGTAAAGCAAGGAAAATAGATTGTTTAGACCTACATCATGATTCTTCCTCATTTCATGCATTAATTTATTTGCAACTTTTCTAACAAAGTTGGGTGGAGGTCTCTTCTTCTGTTTTTTCATGAGTAAGATTCATTGATAAAGTTGGTCACCTTTGTCAAAGAAAAAAAAAAGTATTTTTCCATTTAGATCAATGCATAATGTTAAGGGTATGAATCTCGATAAAAGACTTTTATAACTTATTTATTACTACAAAATAAACTAATTAATGCTGCACGTTAAGTTTTAGATAATGAATTCCCATATACGAGTTTAATTCTATTGATAGTTAAAAAGAATGTCATATTATCAGATCAATATATATATATACCATCTTTACTCCGGATCGCTACCAACGGAGCTTCAGAAAATTAAATTATAAGAACACCAGTCCTGGCCAGTCATTTTTCTTTATAGTAGACCCTAAACCACGGTCCTCCTCACAACCCTTCAACATTCATCTTAACTAAAACGAGTCAACCGAGGATCATCGATTAAGTTGTCCCAATCAAGGTTTACTATAAAAACCAGTAACTGAAGACTATTTTATATATATAAATTAAACTATACTGATAATGTAAATTACACTGTGAATGAATATAAGTGAATTTCATATACATAATTAGTCATCAAAGCAAAGAAAACCCACTTTTCTGTCACTCCCCTCTCCACTTCTCTCTCTATTCATTTCCTTGACCAAAATTTTCTCTAGCATGCATTGTTGAATGCCTTTCCAACTTTTGCCTTTCTGCCTTTATCTTTCACTATCTGAATTTTTTTTTTAAAAAGGAGACTACTTTATATTTCTAGAGGAAAGATTTTGTCGGTATGGTTTTTGAGGACCTTTAATTATTGCCTTTATTTTTATTTTATTTTTTGCCTTTTTCTTTTTCTGTTAACCACGATATCTGTAACGATCCGACCGGTCGTTTCGCGTTATCGGACCCCGTTCCTCTAAATGAAACTTTTCATAGCGGCTTATTATGATTTATGACTTGCGAGGACTGGTGATCCGAGATTCGGAGGTGTTTAGAGTGTTATAGGAACATTTGGTTCCTTAAGGAATTGGACTTTAAGGCCAAGTTTGACTTCTGTCAACATTTTGGGTAAACGACCTCGGAATCGAGTTTCGTCGGTCCCGGTAGATTCATATGATGATTTCGGACCTAGGCGTATGTTCGGAATGGGTTTCTGAAGACTTGGGAGCGTTTCGGCGCCCAATATTGAAATAAGAAGTTCCTCAAGTTCTTATTGTGGTTTGGGACGTGTTTTTGTGTTATCGAGTTCCGAACGGAATTCCGAGACATGGAATAGTTTCGTTATGTCATTTCTGACTTGCCTGCAAAATTTGGTGTCATTCCGACTAGTATAGGTCGGTTCGGTGCGTTGTTAGCGAAGTCTAGAAAACTTAAAGTTCCTAAGTTTGGTTCTTGGGGTTTTGAGGTGTGATTTTGAGTTTTAGCGTTGTTTTGGGTGTTACGAAGGCTCAAGCGAGTCTGTATTATGATTTGGAACTTGTTGGTATATTTGGACGGGGACTCGGGTGGGCCCAGGTGCCTCCCGGATACCACACGAGGCCAAAAACCAACTGAAATAGCTGCTGGTGCACCTGTTCTGGTGTGACCGCAGGTGTGGTTGACCAGTCGCAGGTGCGGGACCGCTCCTGCGGTCCCAGCCTCGCAGGCGCGACCCCTAGTGGTCAGGCCAATTCTCGCAGGTGCGGACAAAATTCTGCAGGAGCGGAGCCGCAGGTGCAGTCTCCACTCCGCAGGTGCGGGCCCAGGCTTCCTAGTCCGTTTCCGCAAGTGCGAGCCTTTACACGCAGGTGCGAGACCGCAGGTGCGGTCCTCGAGCTGCAGGTGCGGAAACACTGTTCAGACAGTGCGTTTTTATACACGAGATTTAATTCATTTTCCTCATCTTCTTCTTCTTCCTTGCGGAGATTTCCACCATTTTAAAGGAGCAAACGACCTGGTTATTGAAGGTAAATAAATTCTACTCTAATATTAGCTTCATGCATGGATTACAAGCTAAATTAACTACCTAAATTAGTGAAAAATCAAGAATTGGGCAGTAACCTAGGGCTTTCGATAATTTGAGAAGTTACCCGTGAATTTGCTATGAAATCAAGTAAAAATCATATATTAATGATCCCTAGGCTTTGGGTGAGTGTTTCCTTCGAGAATTATTGGAATCCGAACATGTGGGCACGGGGTCGAATCTTAGATTTTCTTCAAGAATGGTGAATTTGACTAAGTAATAGGAGAATTCCATGCTTTGAATATAAATTAATGTATTTGTATAATATTTGGCTAGTTTCGAGTCCTCGAGTGTAGAGTTCGGAGTTTTGGGCGCATTCTTGGTCCGGGGAGTAAATTCGACGCAAGGTGAGTCTCCTTTCTAACCTCGTAAGGGGGAATTGTCCCCCTAGGTGATTTAAATGCTATATGTGATAAATTGTGGGGTCTACGTACGTAGAAAGTGACGAGAGTCCATATGTAGAGACTATTACTATTATGTCCGGGTAGTTAGGCCCACATCATGCCTTGTGTTGTACTTGATATGAACTATATGCTTAATAAATTTACGTTACATGTTGCTTATTTCCCCGGAGTTATGGAATTTGAGAAAAACTTGTAAGAAATTGTTCACTAAAAAGTATTTTTCTTTTAAAAGGAATAACGTGTGTGCATGTGACCGCTTCGCAATCTACATTCCGCGAGCGGAGTGTGATTCCCCCACTCTTATGGGAATGGGCCGTACGCCACGGCGGATTGAGAAATGCACTTTTGGTACGGGTCGTTCGATCCTCGGCAGTGCATAGAGAGGATTGAGGGATGCACTTTTGGTACGGGCCGTTCGATCCTTGACAGTGCATAGATGTGAGTACTTTGTGGAGAGGTGCACTTTTGGTACAGGCCGTTCAATCCTCGGCAGTGCATGGACATGACTATTTTATGACTCCGACCGGTTGTCCTTACCCTGCATGCGTATGATTTAATTGTTACTAAATTCATAGATATTGATTTGATAGGTATTGGGGGAAAAAGAAGTGGTAATTGTTTTATTCATTCCCAGTACCTTCCTTGGATTTCAGTACCTTACATATATATTTGTTGCTTCACTGTCTTTACATGCCTACTGTTTTCTATTATATCCTGTTAAATTATATTGTTGGACCTTAGTGAGTGTCAGGTCGACCTCTCGTCACTACCTCTTCGAGGTTAGGCGGGATACTCACTGGGTACATATATATATTTATGTGCTCATGCTGCACTTCTGTACTTAATTGTACAGGTTCTGAGGCTGGTACATCTGGTTATCCGACCGGAGCTTGACGTATATTCTGGACCTGACTCCACGGTGAGCTGCCTCCCTTGGCGATTCTCAGCAGTACTATGTAGTTATCTTTTGTTTATTTCTGTTTACTTCTTTCAGACAGCAGTACAATTTGTATCATCTTTTGTATATTCTAGTAGTTCGCCTGTTGACTTGTGACACTAGTTCCTAGCACACACATAGTAGACTCTATATTTTTGGGACTGTATATATTGGTTCATGATCATTGTGGCTGTATTTACTTAAGTTGGTTAATGTATCCTCTTTTATTTAAACGATCTAAGCTTAAAATTTGGGAAATTGTGGGGTTGGTATGTCAAAGAATAATCTCACTAGTAAACAACTTTTGGCTTGCTTGACTCCAGTGTTGGGCGCCATCACGACCTGTGTTGGATTTTTGGGTCGTGACAACATGGTATCAGAGCACTAGGTTCACGTAAGTCTCGAGTCACGGGCAGACCCAGTAGAGTTTTGCAGATCGGTACGGAGATGTCTGTACTTATCTTCAGGAGGCTATAGGGTGTTAGGAAACCTCTCTTTGTTCTTATTCTATCGTGCAGTCGATGATTTACTAAATTCATTCTTCTATTCTTTCACAGGTGGTTAGGATGCGTGCATCTGATGTTCCAGACCCGGAAAGGGCCGCTACCCTCGCTGTCCGAGGCCGCGACAGAGGCCGGGGGAGGGTACAGGCCAGTGGTAGGGGACGAGAGCGTCCCAAAGCTATTCCGGTCCCGCCACCAGAGGACCCTATCATAGGGGAGCAGGATGAGGTGCCTCCAGCAGATCCTGCACCAGTAGACTTAATGACGACGCCAGGCTTCCAGGCAGTCATGGGCCGTATGATGAGATTTATGGGCACTATGTCCCAGGCTGGTTTATTTCCAGCAGATCCTGCCACTTCTCAGTCAGGAGGGGGAGTCCAGACCCCTACTTCCCAGGCTGCAGGACAGACAACAACATTGCATCATACCCCAGGTACACTGCCCGTGGGTGGGGTCCAGCTTATTGCAGCAACACCTGAGCCTAGACCAGCTACGGACAACGATCCGTAGAAGTTATTGGATAGATGGACCCGATTGCACCCTCCAGTGTTTGGGGGTGAGCGAGGCGAGGACGCCCAGGATTTCNTTATGAGGCCAGATTTTTAGAGTTGTCTCGCCATGCACTCATGATACTACCTACTGATGTAGAGAGGGTGCGGAGATTTTTGGCTGGGTTGCACCCAGGTATTAGGGCCACCATGGCCCGAGAGGTGGAGATGGGTACTCCTTATCAGCTCGTGGTGGAGATTGCTCGCAGGATCGAGGAGCAGGGACAGCAGGATAAGAGGGCTAGATTCTCTGGAGATTTCAGAGGTGCCCCAGCTAGGAGCAAGGGTCAGTATAGCAGTGGTCATCCCAACAGGCCTTTATATTCAGCACCTCCACCACCTCCCCGAGGTGTTCCAGCGAGGCCTCATTTCAGTGCCAAGCCATAGCGTTCCTACCGTCCTCCAGGCATTCCGAGTTCACACAGTGGTTATCCCAGTCATCCGAGATCTTTCGGCCTTTTCTTCAGTGCTATGCCTGAGGGCTCTCACTGCCCTCCGGCCATTCAGGGTTCTTCTTCAGGGCAGCAGACTATGCTACCAGGGAGTTGTTACAAGTGTGGAGAGCCAGGTCATATGAGGAGGCAGTGTCCCAGGTTTCGAGGCAAGGCCATACAACAGGGTTATCAGCCGATGGGTCCGGCACCAGCAGTCCGGCCACCTAAAGGTGGAGGACAGGTCGGCAGGGGTCGTCCTAGAGGTGGATGTCAGTTAGGGGGAGGTCATGAAGCTCCTGTTCACTCTGGTGGAGCTCAGTCTTCTGGTACTCCAGCTAGATTCTATGCCATTCCGGCCAGATCAGATGCAGTGGCCTCAGTCGCCGTAATCACATGTATTGTTACAGTATGTGGTAGATAGGCATCAGTGTTATTTGATCCATGGTCCACTTATTCCTATATTTCGATCTTATTTGCTCATTTTATGGATGTCCCTCGTGTGTCCTTGGCTTCACCTATTTATGTGTCCACTCCCGTGGGCGATTATGTGGTTGTAGACCGGATTCGCTGGTCCTGTGTGATTTCATTTTGTGGGTTCGAGACTCGAGCGGATCTCTTATTGCTCGACATGGTCGATTTCGAGATTATTTTAGGCATGGATTGGCTATCTCCTTATCATGCTGTGCCAGATTTCCATGTCAAGACAGTTACTTTAGCCATGCCCGAGTCGCCTAGGCTGGAGTGGAGAGGTTCCTCAGTTAGTACATCCAGCCGAGTTATTTCATTCTTTAAGGCTCGACATATGGTCGAGAAGGGTTGTCTGGCCTATTTTGCTTATGTACGGGACACTACCGCCGAGTCTCCGACAATTGATTCGGTGCCAGTTGTTCAAGAGTTTGCTAATGTATTTCCTTCGGATCTTTCGGGCATGCCTTCAGATCGTGATATTGATTTCTGCATTGATTTAGCTCCAGACACCCAGACTATATCTATTCCTCCATACCGTATGGCTCCAAAAGAGTTGAAGGAGTTGAAGGAGAAGCTTTGGGAGTTGTTATCTAAGGGGTTCATCAGACCTAGTGTATCACCGTGGGGTGCTCCAGTTCTATTTGTGAAGAAGAAGGATGGGTCTATGCTGATGTGTATTGATTACTGCCAGTTGAAAAAGGTTACCATTAAGAACAAGTATCCTTTCCCGTGCATCGATGATTTGTTTGACCACTTGCAGGGTGCTCGCGTATTTTCTAAGATTGATTTTAGATCGGGGTATCATCAGTTGAGGATTCGGGCTTCAGATGTTCCGAAGACTGCTTTTCGTACGAGATATGGCCATTATGAGTTCCTGGTGATGTCCTTTGGTTTGACTAATGCTCCAGCGACATTCATTGACTTGATGAATAGGGTGTTCAAGCCATATATTGATTCCTTTGTCATTGTCTTCATTGATGATATTTTGATTTACTCACGTAGCCTGGGGGAGCACGATGCAACATCTGAGAGTTGTGCTCCAGACTTTGTGGGAACAGAAGCTATATGCTAAGTTATCCAAGTGTGAGTTTTGGTTGGATTCCGTGGAATTCTTGGGACATGTGGTATCCGGAGAGGGTATCAAGGTTGATCCTCAGAAGATCGAGGCAGTTCAGAGTTGGTCGCGTCCTACTTCAGCTACAGAGATCAGGAGCTTTTTGGGCCTAGCAGGCTATTATCACCGATTTGTGGAGGGGTTCTCTTCTATTGCAGCTCCATTGACTTAGAAGAATGCCCCGTTTCGATGGTCTGATGAGTGTGAGGCGAGCTTTCAGAATCTCAAGAGCATTGACCTCAGCACCAGTTCTAGTATTGCCTTCCGGTTCTGGGATGTATACACTATATTGCGACGCGTCGCGCGTTGGCTTGGGGTGTGTATTGATGCAGGAGGGGAGAGTTATTGCTTATGCTTCGCGCCAACTGAAGGTTCATGAGAAGAATTATCCTGTGCACGACTTGGAGTTGGCGGTGATTGTTCATGCTCTTAAGATTTGGAGGCACTACTTGTATGGAGTGTCCTGTAAGGTTTATACAGACCACCGTAGCTTGCAGCACTTGATCAAGCAAAATGATCTTAATTTGAGGCAGCGCAGATGGCTTGAGTTGTTGAAAGATTATGATATCACCATTCTTTATCACCCGGGCAAGGCAAATGTGGTAGTAGATGCTTTGAGCAGGAAGGCGGAGAGTATGTGTAGCTTGGCTTATATTGCAGCAGATGAGAGACCTCTAGCCTTGGACATTCAGTCCTTAGCCAATCGCCTGGTGAGATTGGACCTTTCAGAGCCTCATTGATTTTTAGCACATGTGGTTGCTCAGTCTTCGTTATTGGGGGAGATTAAGGTCCGACAGTTCTATGACCCGTGCTTAGCAGAGCTTCAGGACACAGTGGTTCAGGATAGGGCCAAGGAGGCTACTATTGGCGAGGATGGTGTTCTGAGACTTCAGGGCCGCTTATGTGTTCCTAGTGTTGATGGCCTAAGGGAGAGGATTCTAGATGAGGCACACAGTTCTCGGTATTCTGTTCATCCTGGTGCTACGAAGATGTATCGTGACTTGAAGCAGCATTACTGGTGGAGGCAGATGAAGAAGGACATTGTGGAGTATGTGACTAGGTGTCTTAATTGCCAGCAGGTGAAGTATGAGCACCAGAGGCCAGGAGGCCTACTTCAGCAGATTCCCATTCCTGAGTAAAAATGGGAGCGCATCACTATGGACTTCGTGGTTGGGTTGCCTCGGACCTTGTGGAAGGTCGACGCAGTTTGGGTCATTGTGGATAGATTGACCAAATCGGCGCATTTCATTCCGGTGGCTACTACTTATACTTCTGAGAGGTTGGCCCAGATCTACATTCGGGAGATAGTCCGGTTGCATGGTGTGCCGGTGTCCATTATATCAGATCGGGGTCCTCAGTTCACCTCGCACTTCTGGAGAGCATTACATAGTGAGATGGGTACCCATATAGATCTCAGTACGACATTTCACCCTCAGGCTGATGGTCATTCGGAGCGTACAATTCAGATATTGGAGGACATGCTCAGGGCATGTGTGATTGACTTCGGAGGTCAGTGGGACTAGTTCTTGCCCTTGGTCGAGTTTGCTTACAGTAATAGTTATCAGTCCAACATTGAGATGGCACCATTTGAGGCCTTGTATGGTCAGCGATGTCGTTCTCCTATCGGGTGGTTTGAGCCCGGCAAGGCTAAGTTATATGGCACCGACCTGGTGAGGGATGCTTTGGAGAGAGTGAAGTTGATTCAGGAAAGGCTCCGCACATCACAGTCCAAACAGAAGAGTTACGCGGATCAGAGGACACGTGATGTATCATTTATAGAGGGAGATAGGGTCCTGTTGAAAGTCTCTCCTATGAAGGGTATTATGAGGTTTGGGAAGAAGGGCAAGCTGAGCCCGAGGTTTCTAGGTCCCTTCGAGGTGTTGAGGCGAGTTGGGGAGGTTGCTTATGAGCTGGCCTTGCCTCCCAGTTTATCAGCAGTTCATCCAGGTTTTCATGTATCCGTGCTTCGGAAGTACCACGCCGACATCTCTCACGTGGTTGATTTTAGCACTATTCAGTTGGATGAGAGGTTGAGTTACGAGGATGAGCCAATTGCTATTATTAATAGACAGGACCGCCAGTTGAGGTCCAAGAGAGTTTCTGCCGTAAGGGTCTAGTGGAAGGTCCAACCAGTTGAGGAGGCGACCTGGGAGTCCGAGGAGGACATGCGGAGCAGATATCCACACATATTCCGCACTTCAGGTATGATTCTAGACCCGTTCGAGGATGAATGTTTGTTTAAGAGGTGGATAATGTAACGACCCGACCAGTCGGTTTATGTTATCGGACCCCGTTCCCCTAAATGAAACTTCCCATAGCGGCTTATTATGATTTATTACTTGCGGGGACTGGTGGTCCGGGATTCGGAGGTGTTTAGAGTGCTATAGGAACATTTGGTTCCTTAAGGTTGGCCTTTAAGGCCAAGTTTGACTTCGGTCAATATTTTGGGTAAACGACCTCGAAATCGAGTTTCATCGGTCCCGGTAGATTCATATTATTATTTCGGACCTGGGCGTACGTTCGGAATGGGTTTCTGAAGACCCGGGAGCGTTTCGGCGCCCAATATTGAAATAAGAAGTTCCTTAAGTTCCTATTGTGGTTTGGGACGTGTTTTTGTGTTATCTAGGTCCGAACGAAATTCTGAGATTGGGAATATTTCCGTTATGTCATTTATGACTTGCCTGCAAAATTTGGTGTCATTCCGAGTAGTATAGGTCGGTTCGGCGCGTTGTTAGCGAAGTCTAGAAAGCTCAAAGTTCCTAAGTTTGGTTCTTGGGGTTTTGAGGTGTGATTTTGAGATTTAGCGTTGTTTTGGGTGTTCTAAAGGCTCGAGCGAGTCTGTATTATGATTTGGGACTTGTTGGTATATTTCGACGGGGGATTGGGTGGGCCCAGGTGCCTCCCGGACACCACACGAGGCCAAAAACCAGCTGAAATAGCTGCTGGTGCACCTGTTTTGGTGTGACCGAAGGTGCGTTTGACCAGTCGTAGGTGCGGGACCACTCCTGCGGTCCCAGCCTCGCAGGTGCGACCCCCAGTGGTCAGGCCAATTCTCGCAGGTACGTACAAAATTCCGCAGGAGCAGAGCTGCAGGTGCGGTCTCCACTCCGCAGGTGCGGGCCCAGGCTTCCTAGTCCATTTCCGCTGGTGCGGTCCTCGAGCCGCAGGTGCGGAAACACTGTTCAGACAGTGTGTTTTTATACACGGGTTTTAATTCATTTTCCTCATCTTCTTCTTCTTCCTTGGGGCGATTTCCACCATTTTAGAGGAGCAAACGACCTGGTTATTGAAGGTAAGTAAATTCTTCTCTAATATTAGCTTCATGCATGGATTACAAGCTAAATTAACTACCTAAATTAGTGAAAAATCAAGAATTGGGTAGTAACCTAGGGCTTTCGATAATTTGAGAATTTACCCGTGAACTTGCTATGAAATCAAGTAAAAATCGTATATTAATGATCCCTAGGCTTTGGGTGAGTGTTTCTTTCGAGAATTATTGGAATCCGAGCATGCGAGCCCGGAGTTGGATTTTAGATTTTCTTCAAGAATGTTGAATTTGGCTAAGTAATAGGATAATTCCATGCTTTAAATATAAATTAATGTATTTGTATAACATTTGGCTAGTTTCGAGTCCTCGAGTGTAGAGTTCGGAGTTTCGGGCGCGTTCTCGGTCCGGGGAGTTAATTCGACGCAAGGTGAGTCTCCTTTCTAACCTTGTAAGGGGGAATTGTCCCCCTAGGTGATTTAAATGCTATATGTGATAAATTGTGGGGGCTATGTACGTACAAAGTGACGAGAATCCGCACGTAGCGACTATTACTATTATGTCCGGGTAGTTAGGTCCACATCATGGCTTGTGTTGTACTTGATATGAACTATATGCTTAATGAATTTACGTTACATGTTGCTTATTTCCCTGGAGTTAGGGAATTTGAGAAAAACTTGTAAGAAATTGTTCACTAAAAAGTATTTTTCTTTTAAAAGGAATAATGTGTGTGCAAGTGACCGCTTCATAATCTACATTCCGCGAGCAGAGTGTGATTCCCCACCTCTTATGGGAACGGGTCGTACGCCACAGCGGATTGAGAAATGCACTTTTGGTACGGGCCGTTCGATCCTCGGCAATGCATAGATGTGAGTACTTTGTGGAGAGGTGCACTTTTGGTACGGGCCGTTCGATCCTTGGCAGTGCACGAACATGACTATCTTATGACTCCGGCCGGTTGCCCTTACCCTGCATGCGTATGATTTAATTACTACTAAATTCATGGATATTGATTTGACAGATATTGGGGGGAAAAAGAAGTGGTAATTGTTTTATTCATTCCCTGTACCTTCCTTGGATTTCAGTACCTTACATATATATATTTGTTGCTTAACTGTCTTTACATGCCTACCATTTTTTATTATATCCTGTTAAATTATATTGTTGGACCTTAGTGAGTGTCAGGTCGACCTCTCGTCACTACCTCTTCGAGGTTAGGCGGGATACTCACTGGGTACATCTATATATTTATGTACTCATGCTGCACTCCTGTACTTAATTGTACAGGTTCTGAGGCTGGTACATCTGGTTATCCGACCGGAGCTTGACATATATTCTGGACCTGACTCCACGGTGAGCTGCCTCCCTTGGCGATTCTCAGCAGTACTATGGAGTTATCTTTTGTTTATTTCTGTCTACTTCTTTCAGACAGCAGTACAGTTTGTATCATCTTTTGTATATCTACTAGTTCGCCTGTTGACTTGTGACACTAGTTCCTGGCACACACATGGTAGACTCTATATTTTTGGGACTGTATATATTGGTTCATGATCATCGTTGCTGTATTTACTTAAGTTGGTTAATGTATCCGCTTTTATTTAAACGATCTAAGCTTAAAATTTGGGAAATTGTGGGGTTGGTATGTCGAATAAGAATAATCTCACTAGTAAACAATTGTTGGCTTGCTTGACTCCGGTGTTGGGCGCCATCACGACCTGTGTTGGAATTTTGGGTCGTGACCACCAATTATATATATTTTTAGCATAATCCAAGCAATTAATTTTTTTTTACCTAAACCAGTGCTGAAGGAATAAGAAGTTTATCTTTGTGAGAGTTTTCCACGCCAATCAAAACATAAACAAGGAAGAAAGATTGATGGGTATAAGGATCATTAAGTGATTAACTTGTTATTAAAACCAAAGATTCAAAATTTTGATTTTTTAATTCCAAAACTTTTAGAAGTTATTTTACTTAAGGTTTTTACTCAAATTTACATCATCCGCTCAAGATAAACTAGATCTAAGTACTCTATACTATACATATAGAGGTTGTAGTTATTCCTATGTGTAGTTCAAATAGAAAATAAGTTGCGCTTATTGCCCAAATCAACGGGAAATTCTTTTTCCCAAAGTTTAATACCACAGCACCAACATATATTGGCTTAACACAATAATAATGTCTCAATACAACATAAAAAGAGAACACAAAAACCTTTGTTTTAGTTCTTTTATTGGTGATGTGTACAAATCAATTCTTTCCAACAAATCAATTTAATCGCTTTTTGAATTTTATATATATATATATATATTAAACTATACCATCAACGAGCAAAAGAATATAAGATGGACTACTTATAATAATTTGAGTAGTTTTACGCCTACTGTAACTTTATAATTATAATTTTTTTAATCTGAACTTGCGATTAACAATAGGAACAAGCATACATGCATCGAAGATAAGATGGAATACAAGTGGAAATTAAAAAGAAGAAGGAATGAATACACCGAAATGCTGAGTAAAATTCCATGAAGATGGTGTGGGGAAGACATGTGCTGGCCTAGGTAGACTTTGTTTTATAGGTCAAAGATAATTGACAGCTAATTATTGTACAATTTTCTTTGATCCCACCCTCCCCGCCTTTTAAGCTTTTGATATATTGAACAAATTGGAGCGTCCACTGAAAAGAGTAGGGCCAATTTGATCAACATGTTAAAGGATTTATAGTGCAATTTTATGTATACAGTATCATTTAATTAATTATAATAATGTATTGCTCTATGTTTAAGTTATCATATTAGATTAACTGTGAAATTTTGTCATTTATTTTAATTTAATGATATAAAAATTATATTATCTGATTTTCATGTACTCTTTGTCTGAAAATGTTCGGTCTATCTCCTCCTCTTCCAAACCTCTGATTGCGGAGATAAGTCTGTTAATTAACTGTTGGCCTAAATCAAGAAAGAATGTAATGATTTGATTTTCCATTACAGCCCAATCGATTGGAGAGTCAGTCAACTAGTTCGTCACATATCGAGTCTTTGTTTTATGTTTATTATGGGTTTCTTTTGGGTTTGGTAGGTTACCAATATGTATCATATTTTCAGTTACTATTTGAATAAAAATATCTAACAAATATTCATGCATTTCGTTTATTGGTTCTTGTTGCAAATCATAAACTATAATAATATTTGTAAATACCTATAAAATCGATTATTTCACTCGAATCCAAAACTTCACGCTCTGAGCCCAGAAAGGACAAATTGAGTTTGAATTTTGAAGCTTAAAATTATAGTAATTTTTGAAATTACTTCATTAGCTTTTTCTCTAAAAAAGATTGACATTTACACATTTAGTAACTGCATACCTAATACTACTCTTTCATTCCATTTATATGAAAGTACTTGACATGATTCGTAGTCTAAGGTACTTAAAATGGAAAAGTGGTATATACCAATTGGGATGGAATTAAGTCAAATATAATAAGAGATTTTAAAATGGGAGTCTCTTATACATTGGGATGAATGACGTATTAATTTCAAATTCTTATAATTAAAATAATTTTTAAAATATTTAAGAAATATAAAAGAAGAAAGAGAAAGCTTTTAATTTCTCAAAATAAGTAATGGTTTTATATATATATATATATATATATATATATTAAAATAAGAAAGTTTGCATTGTGATTAAGTCAAGTGACAATCTAATATAAAGCCACTTGGCAATTTAGAACAATATTTGTTTTAATATTTTTTGAATCTGAATGGAAAGAAAGTTATTTGAATTGATTGATTAATTAATTAGGAAAGCTAATCAACACATAAATGTTCCAATTCAAATGAGAGGTTCAACGAGTGAGGCAAATTGTTCTTAATGATGAGAGAGTTTTTTGAAATTTGAGTTCACAACAAAAACAACAGAAAAAATAAAAATGTCTTTGTTACTAGAAATAAGAGTAAAAAATCTTGGTTCAAACCCATAATCATAATTACCGAGTTGTTGGATCAAAACTTAACTTTCGTAACTACCTTAGGTGATCAATAGTGTTCACTTCTCCGTGTGCCCTAAGACGTTAATTCAATAGATTTAAGTATAAAAAATATGAAATTAATATTTATATAATATTAGTAGTGGTAACAGAAGAGAGAAAATATAAACTGAAGCATCAACTTGTATGGTGATTAATAAAGAAAAATTTGCTTTGGTGATAGAGTACTTTCTTCACCAATCAGTAAACTTAATGTTCAAATCAATCTATATCTATATTTTATATATATTTACATATTAAAGTAATAATTTGTATTGTGGCTAAGCTAAGTGGGCAGTGGCACGCTACTATAAAGTTATTTGAAAATTTAGGATAATATTTATAATAATATTTTATTTAATTTAAAATTAAAAGTTAATATTTTTAATTTAAATAAAAAGATAGTAAATAAGATTATTTTAAATCTGAACAGAAAGAAAGAATAATAGTCTTATAATGATATAACCAACTAAATATTTTAATTAATATGATTTTGACCACACAAAAAAATTGACCTCAAAGATAAAAAACCACCCCTATCTTAACTCATTATAAAGATAAATATGGAGTTATCATTAATACACGCTACCACTAATCCTAAAATATAAAATAAAGATAATAAATAAATGACACACAAAAATATTATTGATAAATTTAAATATTAATTTGAGCAGTAGAATAAAAAAAATAGTGAATATTATTTTTATTATAAGAAAAAAACTAAATTCATCTATTAATGGTGTCACGACCCAAAATTCTAACCCAGGTCGTGATGGCGCCCAACACCGGGGTCAAACAAGCCAACAACTTAGTTACTAGTGAAATTTCCTTATTTAATAAAAACATCCCCATGCTTACCAAATTTAAGCTTAAAAACGTTTGAGTGGAAGCAGATAAATTAGCCAACTTAAATAAAGGTAGCCATAAGGATCATGAACCAATATATACATTTCCAAAAATATAAAGTCTACTATGTGTTCCAGGAACTAGTGTCACAAGTCTACAGGTGAACTAGTAGAATATATAAAAGATGAAATGAACCGTTCTACTGTCTGAAGGAAGTAAACAGAAATAAAAAAAAGATAACTCCATAGTGCTGCTGAGAATCGCCAAGGGAAGCAGCTCACCGTGGAGTCAGGTCCAGAATATACTCCTAGGGTCAAGCTCCGGTCGGATAACCAGATGCACCAGCCTCAGAACCTATACAATTAAGTACAGAAGCGTAGCATGAGTACATAAACAGATATGTACCCAATGAGTATCCCGCTTAACCTCGAAGAAGTAGTGATGAGAGGTCGACGTGATACTTACTAGGGTCAGACAATATGAAATGAATACAGGCTAATCAGTAATAGCAGTAATGAACAGTAATAAGGAAATGAGCATCAGATAACAATCTCTAGTACCCTCACGCCATCCCTTTCCATGACATACAAGCTGCTTAACCTTCTTTCTTTCATAAAATCAACAATTACAATTACAAGGATTCTCATAAATTACCAAACATATAACAGGCTATGAACGTACGGCTGTTACGACGTGAAAAGTAAATGTGCACTGTCAAGGGTCGAACGGCCCGAATCATAGATGCATCTATCTACCCCGCTCGCGAATCGAATATGCAACACGGTTAATATAATACTAAGACTACCCTACTCGCGAATCATTCATGCGACTCGGGTTAATATAATACTAGGACTATCCCGCTCGCGAATCATTCATGCGACTCGGGTCTACATGCTCGGATTCAGGAAACATTCTTGAAGAAATCCCAAAATACACCCCCGGGCCTACATGCTCGGATTCCGGAAATTTTCGAAGGAATCGATTACCCGTAACCTAAGGATCATTAATATATAGTTTTTGTATGATTTCATGGCTAATTAACGGGAAATTCCCTAAATTTTCATAAAGCCCTAGGCTTCTACTCAAATCCTTGATTTTTCACTAACTAGGTATTTAATTCAACTAGGAAATCATGCATTAACTAACTTTAGGATATAATTCACTTACCTTTTAGTAGCTAGGTCGTGGGACTCTTTTCCAAGCTCTCAAGATCGTCTATGGTCGAAGAAAATGGAGTGAAAATGGGATAATCCCGCATTTAAAGACCTCACTGCCTACAGGGGTTTCCCCACCTGCAGCTCGACGACCGCATCTGCGGTCTCGTGCCTGCGAGAAAGGACTCGCACCTGCGGAAGAGAGGCAAGGGTCCTGGGCTCGCACCTGCGGGCAGGAGTCCGCACCTGGCTCCGTACCTGCGGGGAAAGGCCCACACTTTCGAGAACTGGGCAGCCCACCTGGTGCGACTGGGCCACCGCACCTACGGTCACACCAGATCAGGTGCACCAGCAACTGTTTCAGCTAGTTTTTTGCCTTGTTTGGTGCCGAAAGGCACCGGGGCCCACCCGAGCCCCCGTCCAAATATACCAACAAGTCCCAAATCATAATACGGACTCGCTCGAGCCTTCGGAACACTCAAAACAACGCAGAAACTCAAAATCACACCTCAAACCCCTTAGAATCAAAACTTAAGAACCTCAAGTTCTTGAATTCGATACCAATGCGCTGAACTGACCTATACTACTCGGAATGACACCAAATTTTGCAAGAAAGTCATAAATGACATAACGGAACTATTCTCGGTCTCAAAATTCCGTTCGGACCTCGATAACACAAAAACACGTTCCAAACCAAATTTCAAACTTAAGAAAACTCTAATTTCGATATTGGGTGCCGAAACTCCCCCGGGTCATCCAAAACCCGTTCCGAACATACGCCCAAGTCCAAAATCATTATACGAAGCTACCGGAACCATCGAAACTCGATTCCGATATTGTTTACTCAAAAATATTGACCGAAGTCAAGCTTGGCCTTAAAGGCCAATCTTAAGGAACCATGTGTTCCTATATCACTCTAAACACTTTCGAATCCCGAACCACCCGTCCCCGCAAGTCATAAATCACAATAAAATGCTACGGGAAGTTTCATTTAGGATAACGGGGTCCGATAATGCAAAACGACCGATCGGGTCGTTACATTCTCCACCTCTTAAACAAACGTTCGTCCTCGAACATGTCTAGAATCATACCTGAAGTGCTGAATAAGTGCGGATATCTTCTCCGCATGTCCTCCTCGGACTCCCAGGTCGCTTCCTCGACTGGTTGGCCCCTCCACTAGACCTTCACCGCAGAAACTCTCTTGGACCTCAACTGGCGATCCTGTCTATCAATAATAGCAACTGGCTCCTCCTCGTAGCCCAACCTCTCATCCAACTAAATAGTGTTGAAATCTGCCACGTGAGAGAAGTCGGCGTGGTACCTCCGGAGCATGGATACATGAAAAATCGGATGAACTCCTGATAACCTGGGAGGCAAAGCAAGCTCATAAGCAACCCCTCCAACTCGCCTCAATACTTCGAAAGGACCTATAAACCTAGGGCTCAACTTGCCCTTCTTCCCGAAACTCATAATACCCTTCATCGGCGAGACTTTCAACAGAACCTTATCTCCCTCCATAAATGATACATCACGCGCCTTCTGATCCGCGTAACTCTTCTGTCTGGACTGTGCTGTGCGAAACCTTCCTGAATCAACTTCACTTTCTCCAAAGCATCTCTCACCAAGTCGGTGCCATATAGCTTAGCCTCGCTAGGCTCAAACCACCCGATAGGAGAATGACATCGCCGACCATACAAAGCCTCAAATAGAGCCATCTCGATGCTGGATTGATAATTGTTATTATAGGAAAACTCGGCCAACGGCAAGAACTGGTCCCACTGACCTCCAAAGTCAATCACATATGCCCTGAGCATGTCCTCCAATATCTGAACTGTCCGCTCTGACTGACCATCAGTCGGAGGGTGCAATGCTATGCTGAGATCTATCTGGGTNCTGAGGGTGAAATGTTGTGCTGAGATCTATCTGGGTGCCCATCTCACTATGCAATGCTCTCCAGAAATGCGAGGTGAACTGAGGACCTCGATCTGATATAATGGACACCGGCACATCGTGCAACCGGACTATCTCCCGAATGTAGATCTCGGCCAACCTCTCAGAAGTATAAGTAGTATCCACTGGAATGAAATGCGCCGATTTGGTCAATCTATCCACGATGACCCAAACCGCATCAACCTTCCATAAAATCCGAGGCAACCCAACCACGAAGTCCATAGTGATGCGCTCTGCTGAAGTAGGCCTCATGGCTTCTGGTGCTCACACTTAACCTGCTGGCAATTAAGACACCTAGCCACATACCCCACAATGTCCTTCTTCATCCGCCACCACCAGTAATGCTGTTTCAAATCACGATACATCTTTGTACCACCAGGATGAACAGAATACCGAGAACTGTGTGCGTCCTCTAGAATCCTCTCCCTCAGGCCATCAACTTTAGGAACACACAAGCGGCCCCTGAAGTCTCAGAATACCATCCTCTCCAATAGTAACCTCCTTGGAACCACCCTGAACCACTGTCTCTCGAAGCTCTACCAAGCACATATCATCAAACTGCCGAGCCTTAATTTCACCCAATAACAAAGACTGAGCAACCACATGTGCTAGGACTCGACGGGGCTCTGAAATGTCTAATCTCACCAGGCGGTTAGCCAAGGACTGAATGTCCAAGGCTAGAGGTCTCTCCTCTGCTGCAATATATGCCAAGCTACCCATACTTTTCGCCTTCCTGCTCAAAGCATGCACTACCACATTCGCCTTGCCCGAATGATAAATAATGGTGATGTCATAATCCTTCAGCAACTCAAGCCACATGCGCTGCCTCAAATTAAGATCCCTCTATTTGAACAAGTGTTGTAAGATGCGGTGGTCTGTATAAACCTCACAGGACACCCCATACAAGTAGTGCCTCCAAATATTAAGAGCATGAACAATCGCCACCAACTCCAAATCGTGCACAGGATAATTCTCCTAACTCTCCCATCCTACATCAACACACACCCCAAGACAACGCGTGAAGCGTCGCAATATACTGTATATATCCCAGAACTGGAAGGCAATACTAAAACTGGTGCTGAGGTCAATGCTATCTCGAGCTTCTGAAAGCTCGCCTCACACTCGTCGGACCATCGAAACAGGGCATTCTTCTGAGTTAATCTAGTCAATGGGGCTGCAATGGAAGAGAAGCCCTCCACAAATCGCCGGTAGTAGCCTGCTAGACCCATGAAACTCCTGATCTCTGAAGCTGAAGTAGGACGTGGCCTACTCTGAACTGCCTCAATATTCTTAGGATCAACCTTGATACTCTCTCCGAATACCACATGTACCAAGAATACCACGAAATCCAACCAAACTCACACTTGGAGAACTTAGCATATAACTTCTGTTCTCGCAAAGTCGGGAGCACCACTCTCAAATGCTGCTCGTGCTCCCCCAGGCTACGTGAGTAAATAAAAATGTCATCAATAAAGACAATGACAAACGGATCAATGTACGACCTGAACACCCTGTTCATCAAGTCCATAAATGCTGCTGGGGCATTAGTCAAGACAAAGGACATCACCAGGAACTCATAATGGCCATATCTCGTACGAAAAGCAGTCTTCGGAACATCTGAGGTCCGAATCCTCAACTGATGATATCCCGATCTCAAATCAATCTTAGACAACACCCGAGCACCCTGAAACTGGTCAAACAAATCATCGATGCACGGCAAAGGATACTTGTTCTTAATGGTGTCCTTGTTCAACTGGAGGTAATCAATACACATCCGCATAAACCCATCCTTCTTCTGCACAAATAGGACTGGAGCACCCCACGGCGATACACTCGGTATGATAAACCCCTTAGCCAACAACTCCTCAAGCTGCCCCTTCAACTCTTTCGGAGCCATATGATATGGGGGAATGGAAATAGGTTGAGCGCCTGGAGCTACATCAATGAAGAAATCAATATCACTATCCGGAGGCATGCACGTAAGGTCTGAAGGAAATACATCAGCAAACTCTCGAGCAACTGGCACTGAATCAATCGTCGGAGACTCGACAGTGGTGTCCCTCACATAAGCAAGATAAGCCAGAAAACCCTTCTCGACCATATGTCGAGCCTTCAGGAATGAAATAACTCGGCTGGATGCACTAACTGAGGAACCTCTCCACTCCAGCCTAGGATCCCCGGGCATGGCTAAAGTAACTGTCTTGGCATGGCAATCAAGCACAACATGATAAGGAGATAGCCAATCCATTCCTAGAATAACCTCGAAATCGACCATGTCGAGCAATAAAAGGTCTGCTCTGGTCTCGAATCCACAGAATGTGATCACACAAGACCGATAGATCTGGTCTACCACCACAGAATTGCCCACAGGAGTGAACACATATATAGGAGAACCCAAGGACTCACAAGGAGCATCCGGGAAATAAGCAAATAATGCTGAAACATATGAATAGGTGGATCCTGGATAAAATAATACCGAAGCCTCTCTACCACATACTGAAATAATACCTGTGATCACGGCGTTTGAGGCCACTGCATCTGATCTGGACGGAATAGCATAGAATCTAGCTGGAGCACCGGAAGACTGAGCTCCGCCAGAGTGAATAGAAGCTAACTGACCTCCCCCTGATTGGCCTCCACCTCTAGGACGACCCCTGCCGACCTGTCCTCCACCTCTAGGTGGCCTGACTGCTGGTGCTGGACTCATAGGCTAATAACCATGCTGCACTGCCTTGCCCCGAAACCTAGGACAAGTCTTCCTGAAATGGCCGGAATCCCCACACTCATAACATCTCCCCGGAGGCATGGCCTGCTGCCCTGAAGAGAAACCCTGGATAACTGGGGGACGGTGAGAACCCTCTGGCATAACACTGAAATAAGGTCTCATTGGAGCACCACAAGGAGGTGGGGGGGTGCTGAATATGGGGGCCTGCTGGGCTGACCCCTACCTAAATGACCTCTGCCCCTAGCTGGGGCACCTCTGAAATCCCTGGAATATCTGGCTCTCTTATCCTGCGGTGCCTGCTCCCTGATCCTCGACTGATAACCCTCGATTCTACGAGCAATCTCCACTACCAGCTGATAAGGAGTCCCCATCTCCACCTCTCAGGTCATGTTGTCCCTAATGCCTTGATGCAACCCGACTACAAATCTCCGCACTCTCTCAGCATCAGTAGGTAGTATCATGAGTGCATGGCGAGACAACTCTGAAAATCTGGCCTCATAATCTGTCACTAACATATGTCCTTGCTCCGGCTGCTCAAACTGATACCACAGCTCTTCCCTCTCAGAGGGTGAGATATATCTGTCTAGAAACATCTGAGTGAACTACTCCCAAGTGATAGGAGGAGAATTTGCTGGCCTGCTGAGAATATAAGACTGTCACCATCTGCGAGCTCTTCCCTCTAACTGGAAGGTAGTGAAGTCCACTCCATGGGACTCTAGTATCCTTATGTTGTGCAGTCTGTCCCTGCACCTGTCAATGAAATCCTGGGCTGCCTCACCTCGCTCACCCCCGAAGACTGGAGGGTGCAATCGAGTCCATCTGTCCAATAACTTCTGCGGATCGCCGTCCGCAGCTGATCTGGGCTCCGGTGCTGCTGCTACAAGCTGGACCCCACCCACTGGCTGTGTACCCAGGGTATGATGAAATGTTGTTGTCTGTCCTACAGCCTGGGTAGTAGGGGTCTGGAATCCCTCTCCCACCTGAGAAGCGACAGGATCTGCTAGAAATAAACCAGCCTGGGACATAGTATCCATAAATCTCATCATATGGCCCATGACCTCCTGGAAGCCCGACGCCTTCATGAAGTCCACTGGAGCAGGACCTGCTGGGGGCACCTCCCCCTGCTCCACTATATTAGGATCCTCTGGTGGTGGTGCAACTGGAATATTGTCCCCTACCTCGGTCCGGTGCCCTCCCGCGGTCTCTACCACGGCCTCGGACAACGGGGGTAGCGTCCCCTCCCGGGTCTGGAACATCGGATGTTCGCGTTCTCACTATCTGTGAGAGAATAGAAGAATGAGATATAGTAAACCATCAACTGCATGATAGAACATGAATAAAGAGAGATTTCCTAACACCCTATAGCCTCCCGAAGATAAATACAGACGTCTCCGTACCGATCCGCAAGACTCTATTAGGTTTGCCCGTGACTTGTGAGACCTATGTGAACCTAGAGCTGTGATACCATGTAGTCACGACCGAAAATCCTAACCCAGGTCGTGATGGCTTCCAACACCGGGGTCAGGCAAGCCAACAGCTTAGTTACTAGTGAAATTTCCTTATTTGATAAAAACATCCCCACGCTTACCAAATTTTAAGCTTAAAAACGTTTGAGTGGAAGAGGATAAATTAGCCAACTTAAATAAAGGTTAAGGATCATGAACCAATATATACATTTCCAAAAATATAAAGTCTACTATGTGTGCCAGGAACTAGTGTCACAAGTCTACAGGCGAACTAGTAGAATATACAAAAGATGAAATAAACTGTTCTACTGTCTGAAGGAAGTAGATAGAAATAAACAAAAGATTACTTCATAGTGCTGCTGAGAATTGCCAAGGGAAGCAACTCACCGTGGAGTCAGGTCTAGAATATACTCCCAGGGTCAAGCTCCGGTCGGATAACCAGATGCACCAGCCTCAAAACCTGTACAATTAAGTACAGAAGCGTAGCATGAGTACATAAACAGATATGTACCCAGTGAGTATCCCGCCTAACCTCGAAGAAGTAGTGACGAGAGGTCAACGTGGTACTTACTAGGGTCAGACAATATGAAATGAATACAAGCTAATCAGTAATAAGTAAATGAGCATAAGATAACAATCTCTAGTACCCTCACGCCATCCCTTTCCATGGCATACAAGCTGCTAAACCTTCTTTCTTTCATAAAATCAATAGTTACAATTACAGGGCTTCTCATAAATTACCAAACATAAAACAGGTTATGAACGTACGACTGTTAAGACGTGAAAAGTAAATGTGCACTGCCGAGGGTCGAACGGCCCGAACCATATATGCATCTATTTGCCCCGCTCGCGAATCGGAAATGCGACACGGTTAATATAATACTAAGACTACCCCGCACGTGAATAATTCATGCGACTCGGGTTAATATAATACTAGGACTATCCCGCTCGCGAATCATTCATGCGACTCGGTTCCCGTATAATTACATGATTAGCAGGAGATTCCAGATAATTTAGCAGGGAACATACTGACAGGATGAGAATTTAATAATGTCAACTTCAAAGCATAACTTCTTAGGCCTTCACATGTGAGATTCTAGGATATTAGAATACTTAGACCATATGCAAGCTCACAGATACAACACATAAAACATGCTTGTGAGTCTTAAACTACCCGACAAGGCATAATAGTAGCTACGCATGGACTCTCGTCACTTCGTGCGTGCGTAGCCCCTGCAAATAAGGACAAACAACCATTTATAATCACCTATGGGGACAATTCCCTCTTACAAGGTTAGAAAGGAGACGCACCTCGTGTCGAATCTACTTCGCGGACCAAGAACGCGCCCGAAATTTCAAACTCGTCTCCCAAGGACTCGAAACTAATCAAACGTTACGTAAATATATCAAATTATACTCAAAGCATGGAATCCTCCTACTTATTTAGTCAATTCATCATTCTTAAAGAAATACCAAAATACACCCCTGGGCCTACATGCTCGGATTCCGGAATTTTTTTGAAGGAATCGATTACCCGTAACCTAAGGATCATTAATATATAGTTTTTGTATGAATTCATGGCTAATTAACGGGAAATTACCTAAATTTTCATAAAGCCCTAGGCGACTACTCAAATCCTTGATTTTTCACTAACTAGGTAGTTAATTCAACTAGGAAATCATGCATTAACTAACTTTAGGATATAATTCACTTACCTTTTAGTAGCTAGGTCGTGGGACTCTCTTCCAAGCTATCAAGATCGTCTATGGTGGAAGAAAATGGAGTGAAAATGGGATAATCCTGCATTTAAAGACCTCACTGCCTACAGGGATTTTCGCACCTGCGGCTCGACGACTGCACCTGCGGTCTCGCGCCTGCGAGAAAAGACTCGCACCTGCGAGAAAGGACTCGCACCTGCGGAAGAGGGGCAAAGGGCCTGGGCTCGCACCAGGGGGCAGGAGTCTGCACCTGCGAGAACTGGGCAGCCCCCTGGGGTCGCACCTGCGAGGCTGGGACCGCAGGACCGGTCCCGCACCTGCGACTGGGCAACCGCACCTGCGGTCACACCAGATCAGGTGCACCAGCAACTGTTTCAGCTGGTTTTTTGCCTTGTTTGGTGTCAGAGAGGCACCCGGGCGCACCCGAGCCCCCGTCCAAATATACCAACAAGTCCCAAATCATAATACAGACTTGCTCGAGCCTTCGGAACACTCAAAACAACGCAAAAAACTCAAAATCACACCTCAAAACTCTTAGAATCAAAACTTAAGAACCTCATGTTCTTGAATTCGATACCAATGCGCCGAACCGACCTATACTACTCGGAATGACACCAAATTTTGCAAGCAAGTCATAAATGACATAACGGAACTTTCTCGGTCTCGGAATTCCGTTCGGACCTCGATAACACAAAAACATGTTCCAAACCAAATTTCAAACTTAGGAAACTATAATTTCGATATTGGGCACCGAAACGCCCCCGGGTCATCCAAAACCCGTTCCGAACATACGCCCAAGTCCGAAATAATTATATGAAGCTACCAGAACCGTCGAAACTTGATTCCGAGGTATTTTACTCAAAAATTTTGACCGAAGTCAAGCTTGGCCTTAAATGCCAACCTTAAGGAGCCAAGTGTTCCTATATCACTCTAAACACTTCCGAATCCCGAACCACCCGTCCCCGCAAGTCATAAATCACAATAAACCGCTATAAGAAGTTTCATTTAGGGGAATGAGATCTGATAATGCAAAACGATCGGTCGGGTCGTTACAAATGGGAGTTGTGGACAATAATATGAACAACTCTAAGTTATAGGTAATGCAATAAATATGTAATTAAATAAGTTCAATAGTAGATGTATACATAATGATAAGACTTAATTGATCTTTGAAAAGAGAAAGTTTTAAAAATAATAATGAGCTAAGTCATACTATATAAATAAGATACACATATTTAAAACTGTTATAATAGATAAAACTAAAATAAATAAAAAATTGATATAATCCGGAGAAACAAATTAAAAAAATTTAAATATAATTTAAATTCTTATATAATTAATTCAAATGGAAATTTAAAGTCAAACTTCCTTATGAATGAAATAATTATATAAAATTTCATAGTAGAGGGAATAATATAGAAAGAGCGGGGTATAAAGATAGTGTGGATAAATTGATACTTTTAATTAATTTAAAAAATAAATCTATATCTCTTGCTCAATTAGCATTTCAATTTTGAGAATCATGAAGTGTGATGTATGTAGTTTGGAGTCGATACTTTTAAAATGATTCTCAGAAAGAGAATGGTCACATAAATACAATTCGATTCGATCAACTTTTAAGCAACTCTAGTAATGTTAGAAGGGAGTTAATCAATCATTAATTTACACAAGAATAAAGGAACTGATGACATATATTTCTGTGGGGATAGTTGTATTGGTAAAAAGAGTTTCACACGTAAGCCAGCTTTTGACAACTCAGCCAGTTATGTGGACACAGGAGAACGCGACAACTAGATGTGATTATTTGAAGAGGTACGGAACAAAGAGGCACGATTCAATAAACCCTCGAGCTTATCAGCCACGGGAAACTCAACCTGGTCAAAACAGGGAAGAGACACAGTCAGAATGAATCTGGACAAAGCTACGGGCAGATTCAAGAACCCACAATTGATACTCGTACGTTATTTAACCGTACCCCAATTACCGTTATCCTTTGTAACGCCTCATTAATGTCATAATTAGTCATTAACGGGCAACCATAGCAAGAGTTGTACGTTATATCAAGGAATCTCCTATATATAAGGGAGGGGAATAGAGCTTGTAAAGGTATCTGATTCTCGAATACAATATACTTTGATTTTCTATATTTCTGCAATATTGTCTATTATTCATTTTTCTCTAGCTCCTTGATTATCAGTAACCCGTGTTCATCCTAGAAATAGATTTAGTCAGAGGATCTAATTCTTTGGTTAAACAAATTGGTTCCGTTACCGGGAATCTGATAATCTTTGTTTGCTTTCAAGTGATATCCTCTGAACTATGTCGAACTCCAACGACACCAACCAGCAAAGGAATGGAACCCCAGTTCCATCGCCTTCAGGAACCCCACGTGGTTCAAGGGAACAATCCCCAGAAAGATCTAATAACAAAAATGGTGATAATGATCAAACGGTGAAACAAGATCGAGTAAAGCAAATGATTGCAGAGTATGTGAGCCAAGCTTTGCAAGAATTTGCGAGGGGATTACCGGCAGCGTTACCTGCACCACCAACACCACCCCCCAATAATACCATCACCATGGAAAATCCTCAATCTGGGTTGGCAAAGTCAGGAAGGGGAGATACTCCTAATGAATCTCTCGAAGCGAGACCAGGTATATCTAATAACTCTGAATTACAAAATTTACTGCTAACCATGCAGAAACAGATGAAGGAGCAGAACGATCGCATCGAACAAATTCCTGGAGTACCACCTATTATCAAAGGCATTGATGTTGATAGGTATTCTCAACAACCGTGGAAGCCAAGTGCGGCACCTATGCCTATACCCAAGAAGTTTAAAATGCCTGATGTTCCTAAATATGATGGAACAACTGACCCACGTGATCATGTGACTGCTTTCACTACTGGAGTAAAAGGCAACGACTTAACAAAACAAGAGATTGAATCAGTCCTTGTCAAAAAATTTGGGGAAACACTTACCAAAGGAGCCCTAACCTAGTATTCTCTTCTCCCTGAAAATTCTATTGACTCTTTTGCTGAGCTTGCAGATTCATTTATAAAAGCACACTCCGGTGCACAAAAAATTGAGAAAAGAATGGAAGACATATTCAAAATAAAACAAGGAGACACGGAACTACTCCGTGAGTTTGTAGACAGGTTTCAACGAGAAAGAATACAGTTACCCAGGGTGCCTGATAATCGGGCAGCCATGGCATTCTCAAGCAAACTAAACGATAAAAGCTCAGAAGCAACGAGACGACTTAAGGAAAGTCTAAGAGAATTCCCGCTACAACATGGAACAATGTATATAACAGGTATAGTACTAAACTCAGAATAGAAGAAGATATCATTGCTCGTTCGAGAGATGAAGATCATTCCAGATCTAGACGTCCAGAATCAGACAGAAGATCAGGTAAAATCAGGTACGATCCTTACTTAGGACCCTCGGGACGTGATATTTGTCCCAGGTTCGAAAACACTAGGTCAGACTATAGACCACAAGGAAAAGACTTAGTCTCATCCTCGTCTAGATCCAGAAAAGATCGAGATGAACGACCTAGAGGTAATACTCGAATTGGGGATCATACCTTTAATGTAAGTACTATTGAACTTGTCTCAATATTGAGAAACATGGGAGACAAGGTTAAGTGGCCCAAATAGATGCGATCAAATCCAAATAGAAGGAACCTATATCACTAGTGTGAATTCCATAACGATCATGGGTTTGAAAAATGTTGGAGCCACCTAAAAGGTTAGTGACTAAAATGATCCAAGAACATCTTGGAAAGTCGATGGAAGTCTATATTGATGATATGTTGGTAAAATCAACACAAGCAGAAGAACATTTTCAGCATCTCTCTACTACTTTTGATATTTTACGCAAGTATAATATGAAGCTAAATCTAGAAAAATGCGCTTTTGGAGTGCAATCAGGTAAATTTTTGGGTTTCCTTGTATCGAACAGAGGAATAGAGGCAAATCTCGCTCAAATTAAAGCTATAGAAGAAATACCTGATATTTTAACAAATAAAAAGGAAATTCAAAAACTAACAGGGAGAATAGAAGCTTTGGGAAGATTTATTTCTAAGTCTTTCGAAAAACTTTTAAATTCTTCTCAGTTCTCAAAAAACAGAATCAGTTCGAATGGACTGAAGAATGTCAGCAAGCCGTCAAGTATCTGAAGATTTATCTATCGAAACCACCGCTGCTTTCAAAGCCAAAGGAAGGGGAAATATTGTACATTTACCTGGCTGTTTCAGAAATTGCTGTAAGTGCAGTACTGGTAAGAGAAGAAAAAGGTAAGCAATCACCTATCTATTATTTAAGTAAAACATTGCTAAATGCTGAGACTAGATATCCACATCTGGAAAAGTTAGCCTTAGCTTTAATAATGGCATCTAGAAAATTACGGCCATATTTTCAATGACACCCGATCACTGTTGTGACTTCATATCCTTTAAGAAATATTCTGCATAAACAGGAATTGTCAGGAAGATTAGCCAAGTGGACCATAGAATAAGTGATCATGAAATAATCTATCAGCATAGGACTGCAATTAAGTCTCAAATACTAGCTGATTTTGTTGTTGACTTTAGTAATAAAATTGTCCCTGAAGTAGAAAAAGAGTTACAACTTTTTAGAGGTGCTAATCTGGGCCTACGGACCCTATTCACCGATGTCTCCTCAAATATAAAAGGTACCGTCTTAGGCATAGTCTTAATTTCATCCACGATTGAAAAGACACGGCAAGCTATCAAGTGTTATCCTATAACTAACAATGAAGCAGAGTACGAACTGTTATTGTAGGGCTTGAACTCGCACGAGAGCTCTCAATCGAGCAAATTGTGATCAACAACGACTCCCAACTGGTAGTAAATCAGATACAAGGGACTTATATCGCTCGAAAGACTCGAATGCAACAATATCTTGAAAAAGCACGAGAGCTCGTGAGACAATTCAAAACATGGAAGGTAATGCAAATACCTAGAGAGGAAAATGCAGAAGCAGATGCATTAGCTAACCTCACAGCAATCACGGGAGTAACAAACAAAGACAATACAATTGTCGTCTAACTATTTTATTCAATGATCGACCAGGACAGGAATGAGGTAACTTTCAACAACTTAACCTGGGACTGGAGAAACGAAATTCTTAATTTTTTGCAGAATGGCACCGTACCTGAAGACAGGAAAGCAGCTCAAGCACTTTGCTGCAAAGCTGCATGGTACTGCCTTATTTGCAACTCGCTTTATCGCAAGATGTTTGCAGGACCCCTAGCTAAATGCTTCGGACCTAACCAAATGGAATTTGTGATGAAAGAAGTCCACGAAGGACACTGTGGAAATCACTCAGGGGAAAGATCCTTAGTGAAAACCCTAATCAGGGCTGGATATTATTGGCCTAAGATGGAAGAAGAAGTCGAGAACTTCGTATCCAAATGCGACAGGTGCCAAAGGTTTGCCAATAACATGCATCGACCAGCGGAATTATTGCATCCAATAATATCCCCATGGCCTTTCATGAAATGGGGTATGGACATAGTGGGACCTCTTCCCACAACTAAAGGACAAGTACGGGTTTTACTCATGCTAACCAACAATTTTACAAAATGGGTAGAGGCAGAAGCGTTTAAACAAGTGCGAGAAAAGGAAGTTAAGAGTTTCTTATGGCGAAACATAATATGCCGCTTTGGAATACCAAAGGAGATCGTGTGCGATAATGGCCCACAATTCATAGGCTCACAAATCACAGAATTCTTCGAAAGCTGGAAAATCAAGCGGATCACTTCAACGCCATACCACCCCGTGGCCAATGGTCAAGCTGAGTCAACGAATAAGGCCATCATCAACAATCTAAATAAGCAGCTGGATAAAGCCAAAGGAAACTGGCATGATGAGTTACCAGCGGTACTATGGGCATACATAACAACTTCAAAAATAGCCACGGGAGAAACTGAGTTCGCACTTGTCTATGGATCAGAAGCCTTAATAGCTGTGGAGATTGGCAAACCACGCATAAGGTTCAAAATAGCCATGGAGGAAGAAAACGACGACGAATTAAGGACCAATCTGGACCTGCTCGAACCACGGAGAGAAGCAGCACTGATATGGATGGCAGCTCAAAAGAAAATCATAGAGCGATATTACAACCGTAAAGCTCATCTCAGGTACTTCAAGAGGGACTTCGTCCTCAAAAAAGTCTTTCAATAAATGAAAGAAGCAGGCGCAGGAAAGCTAAATCCATATTGGGAAGGACCCTACAAAATCTGATGCATAGCTGGGAAAGGTGCCTATGAGTTGGAAGCTATGGATGACAGAGTTCTACCAACAAGCTGGAACTCCATCCACCTAAAGAAGTATTACTTCTAAGGAAGAGAAATACCTCTGGTCATNATATTAGACATGCAAAGACGCGAGGAAATAACACAATTCCCGGTCTAGGGTTACACTTTCTGATGGACCTTTTAAAGGGTTAAGCAGTCATCATATAAAAAACTATATACCTTCGAGTCCGGAATGTTTTTCCTTTTCAGGAAAAGGACCACAAGGAAGGAATAATCAAGTGATCGAGATCTCATTCTTCAAATCCCAAACACTTGGGGGACTATACAGTATGGAAGGCTAAGACGAAGCAAAAAAGACTATCAGAAAGTCAAAAACTCGAGCCTGAAGACCCATCTACCCAACTAGACAAGTGATACGAGTAGAATCGAAAGAGATAAAAAATAGTCATCCAAATACAAAGCCTAATGCAAAAATGCAAAAATGCAAAAATCCTTCAACATGTTCAGGTTGAAAGGCAAAATATTAGTCACGAGGAAGAAATGTACATATTTATACTTATTCAAAACTGTTGTAACAAAAACAGTTAGGGGTAAAAGATCATCATCAGTGTACTCATTCAAAAACTGTTATGATTAAAAACAGTTACGAAAACTTTGTACTCATATAAAAAACTGTTATCAAATAAAACATTTACGAATAAGAAACATTTCCCTCGTACCTGTTAGAAAACTGTTTCCAACAAAAATAGTTGCGGGTAGAAACCCCAATCTTTATAAAAATTGTTACTAGTGAAAAATAGTTGTTCCCTTGTATTAATATCGAAAAACTGTTACTTATGAAAAACAATTACGAAATACAAGTGTATATCAAATCTGTTAAACAAAAACATTTGCAACATGAGTTTTAGACGATAGNAATTATAAAGGTCCCTCTTCCATAAATTATGCCTACTACAAAAAGGCACACCTTTAATATGACACCGTGCCTATTACGAAAAGGTACGAGTAATCTAAAGCATTCTATATGCAAAATTTCAGAGGTAAAACTAAAACCTCGAAAAATGAAGCATGTAAAAGACTTAAAGAGTGAAAGAGAAACTCAACAAAAGTCATACTAGCATTAATATATTAAAACGGCTGAGTAAAAATCTAAGTATTAACTTATACTTAGCCGTATAGAATTTTTATACACTGAGGTGCCCCTAAGTTGTCATTTGGGGGACTTTAAAGAGATCCAAATTTACCCTCGATGGGACTGGGGGTAACCACCAATTGAGACAAATAAAAAAAAGGGGGGTGAACCAACTAAACTTCTTCAAGAGGGGGGTTGACTTCACTAACAGAAGGAGGGAGAGCGACTAGGGATGAAGAGGCACGAGCGGCTGGAGTCTCACCATCAGTTGAAGAGAGGTTATGACCTTGTTGAGCCTTCTCCATGGCTTCCTTAATTTTAGCTATTTCAGCACTAAAGTCGAAACCCTCTTGACTCATTTCCGTCAATGTGTCAAGGCAAGAATTCATATACGGCCAGCTCACATCAACATCAGCCACCTCTTCAAGATTTTCATAATCCCTTGACCATACTTGAAGCTCAGCTCTCAATCCGTCCTTCTCCGCTTCAGCAGCTTCATGGGCGGCCCTTAACGGTACAATCGACTCCTCCAGAGTTTGAACTTTATCTAAAGCCTTACGAAGGTCCTCTTGAGTACGAGTGAGTGATTGCACGAGCTCGCCTGAGTATTCCTCCTTCTGCCCCAACAAGTTTTTCAAGTCTCTAATCTCCTCTGAGGCGCGGGACAACTGCTCAGCAAATGAGGACTCCAGAACACTCTTGTCTTTATCAGCCTGATTGGAAGAAGCCTTCTTTACTGCCAGTTCTGCCACCATGAGCCTCATTTGCCGCTTCAAGGTACTCATTTCCTCTTCTAAGGCATCCATGTCAATCCTTAGGCTATCATACTGTGCTTTCCAATTATCAGCATCGGCCTGTAACTCTTTTGTCTCCTGGTCCGTATTTGAGATCCTCTTCATAAGCTCCATGCTTATAAGATTAATCTACAAGAAATAAACAAATCAAATATGATAAATTTCATATACGAAAGTGAAAGAAGATAACCCGCATCATACCTTCAAAGAAGTATGCACAACTTCATTGTCCCATGTAAGAGCACTGTGGCTTGCTAGCTTGGCTTTCTCAGTGGGACCTATCAAAGGTTTGAGCCACACTTCGGGCTCACCCGTTTTCTTGAAAAGATTCCCTTCAGCTGGAACCTCTATTACCACCTGCTGCATCTCTCTGCTGGAAGACCTTACTTCCCTAGCGGAAGGCATGGAAGAAAGCAGAGATGAAATAGCAACAGGCACGGAAGGTTGAGGAGCTGGAGAAGCCACGGGCAAAGCAGCAGGAACAGAGGGTTGAAGAGTTGAGGAACCCACGAGCAAAGTAATAGCAGAATCCGTAATAGCCATAGGAGCAGATGAGGCAGCTTCTCTTAAAGAAGCAGGAAAGACAACAGCCAAAGGAACATCATCAGGAGCAAGGTCAAAACCTTCATGGAACAGGTAATCTACAGACTTATGAATGGGGAAATGAGAAACATCTTCAAAGTTAGAGGGCTCAACCACAGACACGGAAGGCAAGGTCATGGGTGTAAATTCATCATCTGAAACCACCCACCTTCTCCGTGGCCTGTGTACTAAAGCACTTTCTTCTTCTTCTACGGAATAAGACTCACCAATCATCCTCTTTGAGGAAGATGAACTAACAATAATCTCTTGGGCCTGATCTAAATACATCTTCAGGATAGATGAAGCAGACACCCTACGAGCAGAGAACCCTATAAAAAGGGGAAAAAGTTAAGCGAAAAAGAAAGAAGAGACTCGAGTAAGGAAAGAAACAAGAACAAAAGCTTCACTTACCGTGGGTCTTTACATGCCAACCATACCTCCCAGCAAGGTACTTCCAAGATCTCTCTTCTAAAGGAGAAACGGACAATAATTTTTCTACCCAATCACGGATACCGGAGACATTCTCAATAGTATCCATGATTGCTGAGAGAAGAAGAAACAGATACAGTGTTAGTAAAAAATCTCAAGTCAGAACGAGGAAAAGTATATAGATGTGAGCTAAAGCATACTTACGTGAGCGATTCCACTTCTTAGGGAAGGGAAGATTTTCTTCACCCACTAAACCAACAGTGGGTACAACAACATACCGGAGGTACAACCCCTATCCTTATCATCTCCAGGGGTTACCAGCACTCTTTTGCTCCTAGCAGTCAGAGTAAAAACACCTTCACGAAACAAGGTAGGAGAGTATAGATGAATAAGATGGTTGAAAGTAAAAGGAACCGAGGCTAAAGAACCTAAACTCCTAAGACATGCGACAACTCGCCACACAAGAGGACCAACTTGTCCTAAGCAGATATTAAAAAAATGGCAGAATTCAATTATGACTGGGTCAATAGGAGGTCTAAACCCTAGAGTAAAAGGGTAAGTATAAACAAAAGAATATCCCATCTTGTAAGACGTTATTCTTTGATTACTATTCGGAATGTAGACAGGGAAATCGGGCCTCCAAAAACACTTCCTACGAACAAGGAAAATCTGACCCTTAGTTATAAGGGTTGGATATCATTCGACACTCCCAAGGGAAGAAGATTGGTCTACAAGAACTTGATTATCTCTAGCAAAGACAAACTCAGCAGGGACAATTTCATCAACTCCAGGTTCACGAAGGCGTTCACCTCTACCTCTAGACAAAGACCGAGAAGCCCTAAACCTCGGAGAAACTAGAGACCTAGCGGAAGGAGGGGGAACTATCTGAGAAGAAGAGGAGCCTCTCGAAGGAGTGGATCCTAGACTCCTAAGTCTACCACCCCTCCGACTCCTAGTCGGAGCAGAAGATGGCGTTAAATTTTCAATATCTATTACTCCATGAGGTTGATTTGAAGAAGACATGTTTACAAAGGCAAGAAGAAAGTTCTTTACAAAAGACAAAGTTAGAAAGTGTTTCGTGGAAGCAAAGAAAAGAAGAAAGGTATTTATACTTGAGGACAACCGTCAAACATGGAAAAAAAAGAAAAATAATGATGAAAAGTCATAATTGAAGGTGTCACTTCGGGACTGACACAACCGCAAAGCCCTAAAAGGTGCCGAGTAAATGCAGAACCAATCCGAGAAGGACACGTGGTATGAGCATTAAATGAAAGTGACAAACGACGCCTATGGTTCAAAGAAGGATACAATGTTTCGAGGTAAAGCGGTGGAAAAATATTCCCGCCATAAATGAGTATCCACTTACCAAATATTAATCGATAAATATATGGTAAGTGGGGGGACTATCTATATTGGTAAAAAAGAGTTTCGCACGTAAGTCAGCTTTTGACAACTCAGCCAGTTATGTGGACACAGGAGATCGCGGCAACTGGATGTGATTCTTTGAAGAGGTACGTAACAAAGAGGCACGATTCAATAAACCCTCAAGCTTATCAGCCCTGGTCAAAACAGGGAAGAGACACAGTCACAATGAATCTGGACAAAGCTACGGGCAGATTCAAGAACCCACAATTGATTACTCGTACGTTATGTAACCGTATCCAAATTATCGTTATCCTTTGTAACACCTCATTAATGTCATAATTAGTCATTAATGGACAACCATAGCAAGAGTTGTACGTTATATCAAGGAATCTCCTATATATAAGGGAGGGGAATACAGCTTGTAAAGGCATCTGATTCTCGAATACAATCTACTTTGCTTTTCTATATTTCTGCAATATTGTCTATTATTCATTTTTCTCTATTTCCTTGATTATCAGTAACCCATGTTCATCCTAGAAATAACTTTAATCAAAGGATCTGATTCTTTGGTTAAACAATAGTGTTTTAAACTATGAATCGACTCAGACATCGGCTAAACAAATGTCAATTGTGTTGCCTTACGGTAAAATTAATTATCCAATATTTTATAATTTATTTTATATCTCAATTGTTTGGAAGTCATACATATATTTTTTTTTGTCTTTTTATTTTTCTATTAGTGCTAGCAGTTGCTATGCTAAAATAGATAAGAAGAGAGGATATATTCTTCTCTAATGGGAAGGGAGGATAGATTATTCTCTAATGGGAAGGGAGGATATATTCTTCTCTAATAGCTCAGATATGGACTATGACTTTTTAGCCCGTTGTTGATATTTATGTTCTCTCAAATTTTATGAGCCAATTTATCGAGCAACCGATGGGGTCTATATATGTGTGTCAATTAGAATAAAATAGATTTGGATAGCGTAAACATATGGAGGAATATAATTGTACTATTTAGGATAGCTATTTACACAAAATAAAGTGAATTACAAAAATCATAAGGTAAGATTCATTTAACTATGAATTACATGTAAGACTCATCTTATTTCAGTACATGTGCATGGTAGAAGAAAAATATTTAAAGTAGGCTAACATTTGTTTAATTATAATATATTAATCTTAACTATATCCCAAAGGTATCATTTAAATTGTTAAAAATAAAGTGACTTTAATTGTGTGGGTAAAATTGAGGTGACATTAAAATTATTGAGCAAATTACGATCCAACTGTTTATAAGTTGGTAACTCCCAAAAGTTAGAATATCTTGGCTGTTAATAAATTATCATGTATGTATTTATTAATTTGCCATTGTGTAATTTTAGGTTGGTAAAAGTTGATGTTGATGTGATAAGTTATTATGTTAAGATAATAATACAATATATATTTATAATTTAAATTAAGATATAAATAAATATATTTTTATTAGTTATTACTCTATATAGTATGACTTCACTCAGTTTCAATATATATGAGATAGTTTGACTTGGCACGAAGTTTAAGAACGAAAAAGAAAACTTTTGAAACTTATGATCCTAAAAGTTTTGTGGGGCCATGATATTTGTATGAGTGTAAGAACTTCTCATTATAGGTAAAATTGGTAAAATAAAAAATTTAAGTTAAATTATTTCTAAATATAGAAATGTGTCATTCTTTTGGAACAGACTAATAAGAAAAATATTTTAAGTAAATTGAAAGGGAAGGAGTATTTATTTTTGAATCATATTGTATTTTTATTTCTTTGTATCACCGACTATATATAGGGGTTATAATATTTAAGTTTACGTCAATAGTTATTCATATAATTTGATCCCTTTTATAGAATTTAGCAGGATCATAATAGTATCCGCACATCGTGCGGGTACTAATAAATGCCAATAATATATGATAACTTTATTCTATATTTAAGTTATATATATATATATAAAACTGAATTTGAATTAAATGATAATTTTGAATTTATAGATAAAATTTTTGAGATTTAAATAAAATAAAAGAGAAATTTATCTTTTATTATCACGTTATCATACTTAATTCGGTAAATGATCATATGCAATCATGTTAGAAACTTTTTTTATTTTTTCTAATTATTTAAATACTACTTCACCTCTGACAAAAAGGAAGAAAAAACTACTCCATATAACTATAGAACTCTTTTACATTTAAAACTCGATAATTATAGTTTTTTTAAAACATTATAGTTGGATTAGAATAAAGAAATTTTCTTTTAAAATAAATATAATATATAGGGCGCACGTTTATGTTTATCCAGATAACACAAAGGAGTTTAAAAATTGAATAAACTCACTTACATATATAATGAAGTAAACCTACATGCTGGAGAAAGAAACATCACAAAAATCCGTCAATATTCAAAAAAATTGTTTTTTTTTCTTTTTGAAGAATATTTGTTTGAAGAGTCAATTTATATAAATGGGCATCAAACAAATAACAAAACTTTGGCTATACAATTGTTATCGTTAATTTTAATTTAGAACCTTCTAGGAATTGAAAGGTATAAGCTGAAACCTCTTCATTTAGCTACAATCCAGCTAATATTGCAAGGGTATAATATTTTTTTGGTTAAAGAATATCAGTTTTGAATCATTAGATTATGTGAAAAGTTTTTTTTTCGAATTTAACAAGAGGGATATTGGTTTCTAATTGATAGCTTCTATAGCGATTCAAGTGTAACAAAAAGTATATTTAAAAAAGAAATTGGTATGACGTGAAATATATATTATTTTAAATGTAAAAAAATTATTCGAAATGTGATCATTTCTTAAAAATATAATGTAATTTTAAAAATAAAAAGATAAGATATTTTTGAATTTAGTAGAGAGTCCTTAAAATTGTTAAAATAGATGTCATATCATAGATAAAATAAAGAAACCAAAATCTTATGAAATATTTACATAAATATCCGGCCAGTTTTATTATTTACTTTTTATAACTAATATACTTAGATGATATATCGACAACACACGATTATACACATATTATATATGAATTATATATAAATTACACATCCTTTAATTTTTTAATATTAAGTGATTGGGTGAGCGCCTATTTAGGTTGATTAGATAAAGCCATAAAAAAAATATGAAACAATTTCAACAAAAGAATAAAAATATAAATAAAGTTCTTATGTAGACAATTTCGATTAAAACTCATCCTTTTATAGCGAAGTAAGTTATTTTTTTTTGTAAAAAAATAAAGAAAGGCATAAAAATAAGACAAAAATAAATAAATATAGAAAAAAATGTATGAAAAATGTCAAAAACAGAAATAAGACATGACAACGAATTTCTTCTATTTCATCTTTTTTGAGTATAAAAATTTTTGGAAGATGATCTCATCAATTTAAAATAAAAAATAAAAAATTCAACTCAAATAGCATAGATTATAAGATAAGGATATCTTAGAATATTTTTTTTAATTTACATCGTATCATTTTTAAAACATCACTATTACTAACAAAATGATATGGTATTCGAATTTGAATTTACATGCAATTTGAGTAGTTTGCGTTGAGGTTAAGGCAAGTATGGTGTCGAGAAAAAACTACTTGGCAATTTAAGGCAATATATGCAATGTTATATAATAACAATCAACTAGTTTAACATTTAATAATTCAAAGAACGAAAACATGTATACATAGGGTATTCAAAATTCAAAATATGTGGCTACAGATATCGATAAACCTAAAATGGAGTCATTAGCCTTGTACTTGGAAACCCCCTATTTGCCAATAGAAATGATGGCCTACTTATGTCACGACCCAAAATCCATAAGGTCGTGATGGCGCCGGATTGTCAGGCAAGCCAATCATTAATTAATTGAAATAATTTCCTGTTCTAACATTTATGAAAAAAATTTCCTTTCACTTGATTACATGTTAACTAAATAAAATCGGTTAAGTAAAACAATGGTTTGAATATTACACTTTAGCAAATATATCCCAACACATCCCAGAACCCGGTGTCACAAGTACATGAGCAATTTCTAAGAATTTTATAATTTCTACAAAGCTTGTCCGAAATACAAGTGGACAAGGAAATTAAAATAATGTAATACAAGATGAGGGAGACTCTGTCAGCTGCGGATCGCCTCCGGATGATGCAACTCGCCTAAGTATCCAATCCTCCACATCGCTATGAAAGTACCTGTGCAATAAAATGCACAACAATTGTAGCATGAGTACAAAAATAACGTGTACTCAGTAAGTCGCCCGCGTAACCTCAGAGAGATAGTGACGAGAGGTCAAATTAGACACTTGCTAAAGGTCAATTTAGAATATTCAAGTGTGACAATAAGCATGATTATTATAGGCAATTTATTAAGATCAGAAATAAATATTATCAACTCCGTTCACATTTAACACTTTATATCTTCGTCATATTAATAATGATTAATCAACATTGGTGATTTAATCAAATAACAATTAATCAACGGGAAGGAACAACTTCTTCCTAAATCTTTTAATAACTTTAAATTTCTGTCATTTCAATTGACAACTTAAAATCCCAGGCCAGTAATCAGGAAAAAATTATAGCAACTACGCAGTAAATATCATGCGCAAGCAATGCCGAGGGTCGAACGGAGCGCACCAACAATAATAAACTATGCACTACCGAAGGGTCGAACGACTCCAACCATATATGCATCTATCTGCCCCGCTCGCGAATCGATCATGCGACGCGGTTATACATACAAATAATAAGGCTAGCCTGCTCGCGAATCATACATGCGACTCAGGTGCTCATATGTACACATATCCACATAATAAATCCGTATTTTTATCAAGAAAGCAGTTTTTCTCAGGAAAGTGGTAAAATCCTTCTTAAAGGAACATGAAATATAGTTTTTAAATCTTTGTTTTGGAACTCATTTGTCAAGTTTAATGATATTCCATAATATAACCCTATCAGGTATACAATTATCCACGGAGGAATCAATTCTCTTTCTAGATGATTAAGAAAATAAACTCTAGTCTCCTTTAGATATTCAATTACGATTTCGATTATATTAGCAGTTTAATAATACAGGCAGGATCACAGGTACAACACGTAAGGCATGCTAGTGAGTCCTAGACTACCTGGACATGGCATAATAGTAGCTATGCACGGACTCCCGTCACCTCGTACGTACGTAGCCCTCGAAAATAATAGCACATACTTAATTAATTCACCTAGGGGGACAATTCCTCCTCACAAAGTTAGAAAGGAGACTTACCTCGCTCCGAAATTCCATAACCGGCTTCCAAGCCCTTCGGACGACTCCAACGGACGCATAACGCCCCAACACTATCCAAATAACAGCAAACCAATGTAAATATACTCTAATATTTGCACCAATTCCAAATTATATAACTTCCCAACCCCGCTTAGTGAAATGACCAAAATGCCTCGGGCCCATGTGCCCGGAATCCGAAATTTCTTGAAGATATATTCTACCCATAGCTTTACTAGTTCAAATATACAATTTACTCTACACTCCATGCTCAATTTCGTGGCTAAAAATCCAAATTACCATTTCTAGGTCTTTCCTCAAAAATCCCAATTCTCCAACTAATTTCCATGTCTAATCCATGCATATAATCTTGTATTTAACTTAGAAACATGAAGGAGTTACTTACCTTGACATTGCATGAAGAAACCCTCTCTTTGAAACCTCCCAAGATCGTCCAAACCAAGAGAAAAATAAAGAAATGGCCAACAATTCTCGGTTTTAAAACATTCTGCCCAGGCCATTTTTCGCACCTGCGATCAAACTCTCGCACCTGCGATTCCGCAGGTGCGACCAAACCTCCGCACCTGCGGCTTTCCTCAACTCAAGCCAACCTCGCATTTGCGTCCCATAACCTGCATCTGCAACCTCGCAGGTGCGGAAATACCATCGCACATGCGCTCCCAGCCAGACCATCAATCCTTCACACCTGCGGTGCCATAGCCGCACCTGCGGCCAAATTCTCGCAGGTGCGGTCATACCAGATGACAGCAAATTTCAGCTTTCTTCAAACTCTCAACTTGATCTGTTAACACTCAGAATCCACCCGAGGCCCCCGGGACCCCGTCCAATTATACCAACCTGTTCCAAAACATAATGCGGACTTTCTCGAGGCCTCAAATCACATCAAACAACATCGAAACCACAAATCGCACCCAAATCCCAACTATATGAACTTAGAAATTTCCAACTTCTACATCCGATGCCGAAATCTATCAAATCACGTCTGATTGACCCCAAATTTTTCCCGCAAGTCATATTCGACATTACGGATCTGCCCCTACTTTTGGAGTCACATTCCGACCTCGATATCAAAATTTCCACTTCCGGTCAGATTTCTCAAAAACCTTCAAATTTGTATCTTTAGCCAAATGACTTCAAAATGACCTATGGACATCCAAATTTACTTCCGATCGCGCTCCCAACTCCCGAATCACCATACAGAGCTATTCCCAGACTCGGAATCCCAAACGGACATCAACATCACTGAAATGCGCTTCAAGGCAAACATAGGAAATTTCTTCAAAAATGCTGACTTCCACAATATGCATCGAAACGCTCCCGGGTTATCCAAAATCCGGTCCAGACATATGCCTAAGTCCAAAATCATCATATGAACATGCTGGAACCTTCAAATCCTGATTCGGAGGTTGTTTACTCAAAATTCCAAAATCTTAGTTGATTCTTCCAGCTTAAGGCTTCTGAAATGAGAATTTTCTTTCCAAATCAACTCTAAACTTTCCGAAATTCAATTCCGACCACACCTATCAAGTCATAATACCTGAAATGGAGCTTCTCACGACTTCAAACCGCTGAACGATGCGCTAGAGCTCAAAACGACCGGTCGAGTCGTTACATTCTCCCCCACTTAAACCGACGTTCATCCTCGAACGTGCTAAGAACTGCTATGGAGTTATCAGAAATCAGTGTTTAACACCTCGTGCACCTGCCCGTGCTACCACAACCCAGTCGAGTACATTAGCTTGATCAAACTTGAAGATTTCTTCTTTATCCATTTAATAAGCTCAGAACCTAGTTCCAACACTTGAAATTCTCTACCAGGCCTAGTTCCAATATATAAACACCATATCGACTACCACACGATATACCAGAACATGACTGCATACCTTTACTGAATCAGCACCATGCACCGCATAAATCATCATCTGACCACAATGGCACTCCCCGAACCTTAATAGCCAAAATTCCACGAATCTGATCCTCCCAATGCACCTCATGATATATATACGTACATCCTGCTATAATGCTGACGATACCACCACAACGGAGGAGATGTGTAGAAATTCATACCCAACTGCAGAGTTAACAAATCACTGAATATCTCATTTTGACTAGAATCATCACCTCGTTATGAACCTGAATAATGGTATTTGTCCTTTAATATCCACATAACCTTATCACATTGATCCCTGATCCGATAAGCTCGTCTCACCCAGTATGAACTGCTCAGACAAAAGTTCACCCCAAACATGACCAACAGCCTCATATGATACCACATCGCGCCAATAGGCCATAACTCGAACATGATAATAAGAAACGACTCAGGAAGGGACTATTCAACTCACGCAACTAATATGAACTTTTCTCAGAAAATAGGAAGTAGAACATAAGAAA
>ML433814.1:222550-233493 GCA_005239525.1 Nicotiana knightiana | reverse complement strand
AAACAACTTTCACTCTCTTTGGCTTGGCCCTAGTCTTCTTAACAGATCTTGTTGGTGCGACAGGCATCCTGGCTGACTTCTTTGAAGAAGCCTTAGCCTTTGTGGGTTTTGGTGTCTAAGCCACACCTGGAGCAGGTTGCTCCTCCTGTTGGACCAGGTCCAACCCCGTCTCTTCAATCTCAATAGACTCAACAGGCTCTCCAACTTTTGTTTTTCCTTTTGCTGCCCTCTTCTTCTTGCTCTCCTTCAAAGCCTTTTCTAATTTCTCTTCTTTGTCTCTCACAGTGCTACGGGAAACTCTAACTTTTGGAGCAGAAACATCAGCAACTTCATAAATTTTCCTTTTCTGTGAAGGAACTGGGGTTATAAGACTCCTTCTTCTCTTGGGGTTATAAGAATCCCCCAGTTTTCTCAACCTTTCAGCAAATGTTTCTTCCTCCAATGAACCAGGTTCATCTGTAGCTTTCTTCAGACTTGAAAGACCTGCTGCAGCTCCCTCTACTATGCTTCCCCCTAAATCAGTGACTTCTTCTCCTATAGTTTCAGGAATGGAGCCACAGATAACCAGCGTGGCACCATCCTCCCTAGATCCCCTCATATCTTCTTCTCCCTCTCTCAAGAATTCTTTCTTTTCTCCCACCCTTATGTCTTCCAGGTATTTCAACATCAACAACAGACCCTACCAACACGAATCTTTTATCAGCAGAAGTAAATTCAGAATCGATTTCAAGATTACCTTTTTCAGAACTGGTTGAACGAGGTGCTTATTCCTCATTGGCTGATTTGAAGGACTCATTGGATGAATCTGACTTAGTACCTTTGTCTGCTTTAATAAGGTCCTCCAAGAATTTTTCTCTAGCCCCAGAAGCAACAGATTGCCGGGCAAGAACTTTAACACGACGATTCTTCGGGGCAGGAGTAGGGTTTAGAGTGGGTTCAAGAACAGGTGTATTTTCAGGGGATGATGGAATTTATGGTGATTTGGAGCTGTAAACAAATGGAGAATTGGAGACAGATTCAGAATTTCCTCTATCGTAATCACGATTAGGTGAGGAATTAGACGAAGAAGCTGGTGGAGGTGAAAACATTTTTATGCCTTATTAAGAGGAAAGGATGAGTTGCAAGTTTTGGGTAGTGTAATATGAGTTAAACTTGGTTTGAAGGAAGCTTTATGAAGAGAGGATTAATGATTGCCTTTTATAACATACGGCCATTAATTTTACAACGGATAAAAAATTTATTCAAGTGGAAGAACAATGGTTGTAGGAGTGTCATTGATTTGATGGTTAAGAGTTCCCTATTTCTAGGCTAATTGAGTGTTGATGTGACTCCTTGGAATGGGTTCATTTATGGATTAGTACAAAAACTTAGGAATGAAACAATTATAGATAGACTCCTGCGCATGTGTGACTGTAATTGAATTACTATATGGAGAAGAATACATACCTTGTCAGTTAGATGAATCAACATAGATGAACCAGGTTCATCCTGTTTGAAATCTTTAAATTGCCTCAATTTACAAATATAGATAAATATTATTAGTATCCAGGGAATCATATTAATACATGGCACAAGAGTATGGCAATAAAGATATGATGCTGAGCAATTATTAATCTGATTAAGTACCTAATTAAAATTTTCTAGCCAAAAATTCAAAAAAAGAAATTTCTTTCTCTTCAATCAGGTGATCTTAATCATCCCTAATTCCAGCCTGTTTCTCTCAAAATGCTCCCTACTAAGTGCTTTAGTGAATATATCAGCAATTTGATGATCAGTAGCACAAAATTCGATTGAGATCATTCCTTTTTCATAGTTATCCCTTAGGAAATGGTGTCTAACATCTATGTGCTTAGTCCTTTTGTGATGAACCGGGTTCTTCGTCATACTAATAGCACTAGTGTTATCACAAAATATAGGAATGCATCCCACATCAATACCAAAGTCCATGAGTTGTTGTTTGATCCATAACAACTGGGCACAGCATGAGGCTGCAGCCACATATTCAGCCTCAGCAGTAGATAAGGCTACTAAATTTTGTTTCTTGGTAGCCCAAGACACAAGGCATGAACCCAAAAAGCGAGTCATACCTGAATTACTTTTCCTGTCAACCATGAATCCTGCATAATTAGCATCAACATATCCTACAAGGTCGAAATTACTACCTTTAGGATACCAAAGGCACAAACCAGTGGTGCCTTTCAAATATCTCAAAATTCACTTTACTGCATGGAGGTGGGACTCCTTTGGATTTGCCTGAAACCTAGCACACGATCCCACGCTGAACACAATATCAGGTCTGCTGGCAATGAGATACAATAGAGACCTAATCATCCCTCTATAAAGCTTCTAATCAATAGATGAACCAGGTTTATCCAGATCCAATTTTGTAGTTGTGGCTATGGGATTGTCTATTTCTTTTGAGTCTTCCATTTTAAACTTCTTGAGCAATTCTTTCACATACTTTTGTTGGTGGATCATTGTTCCATTTGGTTTTGCTTAATTTGCAAGCCTAAGAAAAAGTTTATCTCACCCATCATACTCATGTCAAACTCACTTCCCATTAGCATAGCAAATTCTTTGCTCAATTTTTCAAAAGTCGCACCAAATATGATATCATCCACATATATTTGCACAACAAGGAGATCCTTACCCTTTCCCTTAAGAACAAGGTACTATCAATTTTGCCTCGTTTGTACCCATGTTCTAGCAGGAATTTTGATAATCGTTCGTACCAAGTTGTTGCCTGTCACACCTCCTTTTTCCCGAAAGGGATGATATAGGGAGATTTTTCCAATTTAAGTGACATTATTCAGATTTGGGATTTATTTTAGTTTTTAGAGTCGCCACCCGGATTTTGACGATGCTCCGAGACACCGTTTTATTTTAAAATCCCAAACTGAGGAAATCTTGACTCTAGTTTAATTTGTCTGTGACCAGAGGTCCGAGTAAGGAATTCTNCACCAGAAATCCGAGTAAGGAATTCTGTTAACCCGGGAGAAGGTGTTAGGCATTCCCGAGTTCCGTTGTTCTAGCACGATCGCTTAACTATTAATATTTGGCCTAAATTATCCGATTATTTACATGCTTTAGCCTATTGTGACCTTTTTTACCTTTAAAAATGATTTTTAATAATTATGGTTTTATCTTGAAAAAAGTCACGATGGCGTGCACTTATTTGTTTTTGGACACGTTATAACTACGCCACATGAAATGCACCCGCAATTACAACATGTGATTTTTATTATAAGTTGAAGTTGAAGACGGGGACATGAGTTGTCGCACCCGAGTGTAGATTACGTAGTCAAAACTATGGTCGTGACGGTTTTATAATGCCCATTTGAGGCGATATTCGACTATTCCTTATGTTTTCTATTTGAAGGAGTATTTTAGTTTTAATATCAATTAGGGCGTTTATGGATTTATCTTGGAAAATTATGATGGCGTACACTTGTTGTCTTTGAGCACATGGAAAACACGTCACATGAAATGCACATGTGGTTGCTATATGCGTTTTATCAGTTGTTTGGAGTTGAAGGTCGGGGGCACGAGTTGCCATTTCCGAGTGTAGTTTATGGTAATTTGAGATAAAATTCGATTTTATCAAATTTCAAACTAAAGGTCTCATTCTACCTAGAAGATCGCCTAAAATGGTATTCATTAGTCTAAGGACAACAGGTTTCGGGCTATGGCCATATTTTAGCCCCAAATTGTTTCAACTCTTTTGGCCAATCCTTATTGTGGCTAGTTTGAAGGAAGACCACTAGTTTAGGAAATTCAGTTAAGTCTTAAGGGTCTTTACTTTCTAGTTTGGTGCACAATAAGAAACATGGCAGTCAAAATAAATATTTATTCATGCATACACCTATAAGCGTACAAACACCTTATTTACTGTTTTTCGGCCTTGAATTGGTAAGCTAGAACTATCTATTGTTCTTTATGAGAACTTTGCAATCTTGAAAGAATACCATGGCACAAACAGGTTTTACCAGTTCACACTTTGCAGTTTTTGTCCATTTTTAGACAGCCTAAACACAGATCTAAAATCGGGATTTATACGTATTTTTAAGGGACAAATATTCATACATCTATCTCGAAAAATTTAAAGAATGTGAGATAAGTTAAAAATGTTTTGGATCACCAATTTCTATTCATATTGAAAGTTACAAAATCTGAAATAACATGATTCCAAAATTCTAGCAGATAATTACAGGGAGATTTTCATATAGACTAATTCGGATATAAATTCATACTTTTAATTGAACGTCTACTCTCACCATACTACTTCTTAAAGCAGATAACTCTAATCCTTGGGCCCGTCTACTCTCTCATGGCCCGATAGCCTAAGGAGTTAAACTTGATTAAAGCCTTAATGGGTTGTTTCATCAAGCTGGCCCAATTCTGGATTTTGCAAGAAAAGTAAGAAACCTGAAATAATAGTTTACAGTATCCAGTCCATATTTACAACTAAAAATACGCAAAAAAAAAATATATTATTACATTATCATTTCACTATGAAATACAATTTCCTAAAATGAAAACAATAAGTAACAAAATAAAGAGAGAACAACACTGCTCCTGCGCAAGTCGGACTTCAGAGGCTTTGAAATCTATATTTTTCTGTCTATTTTCTTAATCACCAGACGACTGACTTAACAATCACATTCTAGGCATGTTGTAAGGCAACATGACCATTATTGGGTCAGGTTTAATCCTAATCATGCAATAGTGTCAATTCTAAAGGACAGAACCTACTTTGGTGCACTCTTCTTGGAATGAATTTGACCATAAAGAGGTCAGGTTCAGCTCCGAGGATGCAAACCCATCAACCCTTTAATAAGTCAACAGATTATGGCCTAAATTCATACAATGATTTAACTACTCTTACGCATTTCTTAAGGCATGAATCTGACCATTTATGGGTTCAGATTCCTATCTTAATACCTTTTGTAATGATAATCTAACTACTCTATAATTGTTTATGCATTATTATAGGGTGAATCTGACCATGAATGGGTCAGACTTTTAATCCCATAATGCCAACATTAACCTAAGTTTAGATCTCTATGGACACTTACTTACTGAGTCTCTTTAATGACCAAGAGAACACAAATAAGAGCATCATAAACTATAAGTCCAAAAATTGCTATCTGGACAGTATTAACAATAGACTTTCAAGCATTCGTAGGATGAGTCATACCATGAAGGGGGTTTGACTCAACCTTGATGATGTTCTTACAGCATTTTTGACAGAGTAGGTTCTTGCTTTTATGAACTGAATCTAACCATAGAAAGGGGTCAGATTCAACTCCATAAAGGTTCTATTCATCTCATAATTGTTATGTGATTTTGATTTTTTTTTGGCATTTCTTAAAGAATGAACCTAACCACTTGAATGGTTCAGATTTACTATTTTACAACCTCTGTTGATTGCTCATTTCATACCCTTAAAGGGTGATAAGCTACTGTTTTAAGCACTTAATATGTAGTGAACTTCACCATTATAGAGGGTCAAATTCATCTACACTAGTGCTATCCTATAAGAATATCTAGATATCTAGAGTCTTGCTTGTTGAATCCCTTCATTGATCAAGGAGAATCAATCAAAACCATATTTTTGCACTCTTATATGAAGAATCTGACTATAGAGAAGGTCAGATTCAACATCCTAGTGCAACTTATTTCCTAATATAGAACTATGAGTATTAAACATATTTGTGTACATATAATTTGAAGCAAACGACATATACCAGCAAGAGCTATACTAACATCAAAACAATATTTGTCACACTCACATATTCATTATCATGCTAATAAACATTTACACGATCACATTTACATAACAAAAAAATAGAAGAAGCAACTTCGTTTATCAAGAATAACCAGTTCATATAGTGAGTAGAAGATGAAGATTCCAATCCAAGAGTTTCATTAAGAATAGATGAGCTGATACATACCTTTTAAATAGAAAAACAACAAAAGGGCTTGACCAAATAAAGGTCAAGTATGGACAATAACAGCAAGAAGGAAGAGAAACCAGCAACAACAAACAGAAACCCCAAGAAAAACCAAACAGTCCAGCAAGAATACACCCAGAAATCTTGAGTATGAATGTTTGAAGGAAAACATCCAGAAAAACCCCAAAATTCAGAAAAAAGAGAAGATAGCAACTGAACTAGGCCATGTACTTATGGACTTGTTTTCCAAAAGGAAATCAGATTTTCTAATAGTACTTTGCCTTTTAAAAAAAAAACGTCTTTTAGTGGAGACAGTATTTCTGAAATGGGAAGGATTTTATATTCCAGCAGCTCAAAAGTGTATAAGATGTAACACCCTCATCTCTAAAAAGAGGGTCTATTTATAGGATATTTGGGAATGGGATATCCTATGGTATATTCCCATTTCAAGAGCTGAAATAGTACACAGGGCAGCTGTCACCCTTATCCTTTTGGGACAGCTGCCCCTTTTCGGAACATTCCAGCCCTAGAAAAAGACCTTTCTACCCTTAAAAAATCTGATTTCTTAACCTAGAATACCTAATATGCCCCTTGAAGTCTCTGAAATTACCATTAGGTAACCAGGGTTAGACTTGCTTGGGTTATTGTTTAACTATAGTTAACTAACACTAGTTAGGTCCCTTTGGGTGACAACTAGTTGTTCTTAACTAGGGTTGAGTTGATTAATTAAAGGTTAGTTGATTAAATGCCTAGAGTTGGCTTTCATACTACTTACTATGTTTAAGTCATTTATCAATAGTTTAATTAAACTTAATGGAGGTTAGTCAACTCAGTTCTCTTAACTTAGGTTAAATGAATCTGTTTTAGTCCATTAACCTCAAACTAATTGTTTTAAACAGATTTCAGTTTTAGTTAAATACTTAAGAAGCTACCTAAATTAATTTCTAGATTGAAGAAGTTGGAATCATTTAAATGTGAGACTAAGTGAATCAATTATTCTGAAGCTTAGTTAACTCAAATGCACAATTGAACCTAACTAGTTGTCTTAGATCTATTAAAAGAAATAAAAGTTGTTAGACCTAACTAATCAGGGTGCTTAATCCCTACTGATTTAAAACTGTTTTAAGAAGTTATTAGGTGTTGGCTAATTATTAAGCCTTGGTTAAATGATTTGTTCTAGTTAATTAGTCCTAAACTAATTACCTTAGGAAGATCTTAGGACTTAATTAGTTGTTTAAGAGACTATTAGACTAGGTTAATCTATTATACAAATGATCATGGGAGAATTTTATTGTTAACTAAGTTAGTTTTGATAAGTCTAGGTTAAACCCTGACCAAACACTGTCTTAGAACTGAGTTTTTTTTAGCCTAATTGGTTGATTAGTTTCGGGTTAATTAATTACTTTAGATTAATTAGGTTGCACATAAGTGTCTCTTCATTACCTAATTAAACTATTACTTGATTGATTAAAATCGATTGAAACTAAAGTTGAAACCAAAAGAAAGTAAGAAAAAACAAAACAAAACAGAAAGTATAATTAGTATAGGCCTGCCTATTCAACAAAAAAAAAAACTAACAACTCAATTAAAACAAGCATCATGTTACTTAAATAGAAAGGTTCATGAACTCCTAAACCAGATTAGTAATCAANGCATGCATATTTAGAACTAAACAGGCCAAGAAAAGAAGATATTCAACAAAAAACCAAACTCGAACCAACGATTTCAAGCTAATCGGCTAAAATAACATAAATCTGAAATGGTTATTATACCTTTGACGCATGAATTTTAAAGATCCAAACTAAATCAAGAACAAAGAAATGCTATATGAGAACAGTACAACATAAACACATGTATCAAACAGTGAGGCATGCGATTTCATTTTTATTTTTTATTTTTTTAAAAATGAAGAAATGTCAGAAAAGAAAAGATAAGGGGGGAAGGGATTCCTGCGGGGTGCTGACAGACTCCGGCAGGGTTTGGAAATGATCCAAACCCTCATGAATCAACAGCTCTCATCAAGAGATGTTCACTCATGTAGCTTTGAACCATTGATTGTTCTGAATCGCCTTGGTAATAGGAAACTAGGTTTTCTGCCTTTCTTAGATCTGAAATCGAAGGGACTCGGGTGGGCTTTTAGGGAAACTGATGGTGGGATGGGGTTAAGGGTGAGGAGAGGATCATAGGGTGAAAGTTTGGGGTGGTTCGGAGGTCGTCCGCCACCGGTAGGTGATTTTCGGTGGGCGGAACACGGTAGGAATCCTAGGCGGCTAGGGTTTCTTTAGAGAGAAGAGAGAGAGAGAGACGGACGAAGGGGCGGGGGGGGTTAGACTTTCTAAGTGAATGGGGGTAGGTTTTAATTTGGACATTTATATAGTTAGGGATTGGGTAGTTCTCAGCCGTTGGATCTGGAAAGATCAACGGCTGAGATTTAGCACCTCTTAAACGGTGTCGTTTTGGGTACTGGGTTTGGGCAGGCCGGGTAAGGGGTTTGGGCTGGAGTGTATTGTGTATAGAGAAGGGGTTTGGGCCTGGGTAGTTTTGGCCCAGGTCCGATTTTAATCACCTTTAATTAACTAAACCAATTAAATTAATTAAATTCAAATCTAATTTAATCCAAGGAATGTAGTAATTAACTTAAACCTTATTTTTCATCTATTTTCATATTAATTAAGAATAAAACAACCAATTTTATATTCCTAATTAAATCTATGATTTATCGAATAAAAAAATGATTAATTTCCTAGTAATTAGTTATTAAAACTACATTACGTTTAATAATCGTCATTCGTCTATTATTTAATTATTTATAAATAATAATTTCATAATTACTTGATAATAGTGATGCAAATTCTAACAATTTTTTAAAAGATGAATTATGGATATGCAAAAATGCAAAAAATTCACAACTAATTACTGTAAAATCAACAAAATTCATAAAATCAATTGATTTATTTGAGATTTTTATAGGACGATACGGCGAGTAAAAATCACCTGCTCATAGTGCCTGTTTGAGACCATAGAGCCTTTTCGAGTTTGTATACGTGGTCAGGTGACTCCTTGCTTTCAAAACATGGAGCCTTCTTGAAAAATACATCTTCCTTCAGATAGCCATTTAGAAAGGCACTCTTAACATCCATCTGATGAAGAGTGAATTCCATGTGTGCAGCAAATGCTATAAGAAGTCTGATTGCCTCTAGTCTTTCCACATGGGAAAAGGTCTCATCATAGTCAATTCCTTCTTCTTGGCTATATCATTGAACAACTAATCTTGCCTTATTCCTTGTAACACTTCCATCATCATCAAGCTTGTTCCTAAAGACCCACATGGTGCCAATTACAAATCTATCCAATGGCATGGGTACCAAGTGCCATACTTAACTTCTTTCAAACTGATTCCGCTCTTCTTGCGTGGCATTTACCCAATCAGCATCTTGTAGGGCTTCCCTAATGTTCTTTGGTTCGATCATTGATAGTTTGGCATCAAATGCACACATATTTTTCAAGGATGATCTTGTCTTGTTTCCAGATGCCAAATCTGTTATGATGTTCTCAAGAGGGTGAGAACTCTGAGATCTTTGTGGCTTAAGTACCAGTTGTTCATTCCTAGATGATTCCATGATGTCTTGTTGATGTAGAGCAGGATCAAGGCCAGGTTGCATATGTTGAGTTCCCCCTTTCATGATGCTTGGGGTAGTTGAACCTGGTCCATTACCTGTTCCACCTTTCATGCTTGCTTCAGTGTGATCACTGCTTCTTACCAGTCCAAGCTCCTCATCTCCAGGTTCCTGTCTCTCAGCAAGAATGTTAGTTTCATCAAAGACAGCATGTATACTTTCTTTTACACACATAGTTCTTTTATTATACACTTTATAAGCTTTACTATGTGATGAATATCCCAAGAATACTCCCTCATCACTTCTGGGGTCAAATTTTCCTAGGGAATCTTTGCCATTATTGTGTACAAAAAACATGCATCCAAAAGCTCTAAAGTGGGATATGTTGGGCTTTCTCCCTTTAAGTAATTCATAGGGAGTTTTCTCTACCAGAGGTCTGGTCATGCATCTATTGATTATGTAACAAGCAGTGTTTATTGCTTCAGCCCAGAAGCTGTGAGGTAGTTTGCTAGATAGAAGCATGGTTCTTGCCATGTCTTCAAGAGTTCTGTTTTTCCTTTCAACAACCCCATTTTGCTGTGGGGTTCTAGGAGCAGAAAAGTTATGATTAACACCATGTTCATCACAGAACTCAGCAAACTTAGCATTCTCAAATTCAGTACCATGGTCAGATCTTATTGATGCTAGTTGATGTCCTAATTGATTTTGAGTTTTCTTGACAAATGAGGTGAACATATCAAATGCTTCATCCTTAGATGCCAGGAATAAGGTCCAAGTGAACCTTGAAAAATCATCAACTAGCACCATCACATATCTCTTACCACCTCCACTCAAAGTTCTCATAGGATCACATAGATACATATGAACCAGTTCCAACGTCCTAGTGGTACTGACTATTTTCTTACTTTTGAAAGAGGACCTTACCTGCTTCCCCCTGGCACATGCCTCACAAACTTTGTCTTCGTTGAACTTAATGTTAGGAAGTCCTACCACTAAGTCCTTATAGACTAGTTTATTAAGCTGAGTTAGACTTGCATGACCAAGTCGTTTGTGCCACATGAGGGGATCACTGTCCAACACACTTAGACAAGTGAGTTCATTTTCAGACAGTATGGACAAGTCTATGACGTAGATATTATTCATTCTNAGTGATTCTTAGGGCTAGACTCCTCTCCTTCTTTGGACCATCCATCTTCATTGTTTTCCTTCTTAGTTCATAGGCTGTGAGGTTTCCAATTAGCTCATCCAATCTGATGGTTGCCATATTTTTATATTCCTGGATAGCAGTGATTTTGCTTTCCCAAGAAATAGGCAAGACCCTTGTTAGCATCTTTTCAACCTTGTCCTCTTCAAGAATGATTCTTCTAAGAGG